>WYDI02022629.1:0-175400 GCA_009867235.2 Psittacus erithacus | reverse complement strand
CTGATGTGCCAGGCCATCTGATCCACACAGTCCAGTAAATCTGATTGTCCCCTACCTCCACCTGGCTGGAGGCAGGGCCCCTCTAATAGTCATCACAACGCTGGACACTTAAGTCTTGTAGAAAGGGGTTATTATTCTTTATCACAGGAGCTGAAGTAAAATCAGCTCTTCCACTCCATCTGGGAACCTGCTCACCAGAGACTGAAGCAGCAGCTTTCATGGGATGATTATCCTTGGCCTTTGTTCTCCTCTTCAATTCACACACCTGTTCTTCCAGAGCTGAGGTAGCTTTTCCATCCCACTTCATCATGTCTTCTCCATGATCCCACAGGGTGGCCTGTGGCATATATCTTCTATATCTTCTCTCTCAAGCAGTAGGACACCTTTTGTTAGTAGCTGAGGCATATATTAGTACAGATGAGGAGCTGGATAGAGCAGATAGATCGTCCCTCAATTGTTTGAGCCCCTGGGACAGTTTTTCCACAGCGGAAATGATGGAAGGGGTGAGATTGTCTTCAAACTCTTGGAGTTCATGAATCATTTCATCCACTATTAGTGATATTATGTCATTCCAGGTTATTGCTGCCAATGTATGGTGTCGTGGTTTAAGCCCTGCCGCGCAGCCCGCTCACTCACACCCCCCCCCCTTCCTCCCTCAGCTCCTGGAGGAATGGGGAGGAGAATAAAGAAAAATACAACTCCCACAGGCTGAGATAAGAACAGTTTAGTAACTAAGGTATAACACAAACCACTGCTGCTATCACCAATACTCAAAATGATAAAGAAAATAACAAGAGAAGAGAATGCAACGGCTCACCACCAGCTGATACCCAGCCTCACTCCAGCAGTGCTCTCCCCTTCCTGGTAACTGCCCCCAGTTCCGTCTTGGGTATGATGTGCTGTGGTATGGAATACCTCTTTGGCTACTTTGGGTCAGGTGTCCTGTCTTTGCTTCCTCCTGGGTTCCTCTCCTCCCTGGCAGAGCATGAGGCTCAGAAAGTCCTTGGTCAGACTAAACATTCTAAGCGGTAGCTAGAAACATCCATGTTATCAGCACTGTTCTCAGATCAAAAGTCAAAAACGCAACACTGCACCAGCTACCAAAGAGAAAAAATGACTGCTACTGCTGAACCCCGGACAAATGGGCATATGATGATGGTGCATTCTGTGTAAATTTCCGCCACATGGATCATGTACATTTGACTTCATCTGGATCTATGGGTGCATCCCTGGCATTCAGCTTGATGCAGTAGATCATCTCTACAATGGCTAATTCCCTCGGAGACTGGATGCCTTTCTCTAGAGTAGTCCACTTGGCCAAATAACTAATAACATCGTCCTTGTATGGAAACCTTTCTTTCACAGCTGCCAAGAGCCGCTTCCAAAGGCTGAGGGACTGTCTCTCCCTTGCAATTGCTTTGTCTATTCCCCCTTCCCTAGCAAGTGATCCCAGCTGCTTGGCTTCCCTGCCTTCTAGTTCGTGACCGTTGGCCCCATTGTCCCAGCATTGGAGCAGCCAGGTGATGATGTGCTCCCCTGGTTGGTGGGTAAAATCTTTTCTCATATGCCGTAGCTTGGTTGAGGTCTGGGGTCAAGACGTCACCTCTTCTTCCTCTGATTTACATACTAATAACTCGTGGTCAGATGCTGTCCTGGGTGGTGAGTACATTTTTTCTTCATCTTGCTTCATCTTTCTTGCCTCTTTTCTGCTTTTCCCCTTGCGCACAGGGGCAATCGATACTGGCACAACTTGGTCCTCTGGTGTAGCTGCTGTACTTGGATTAGCTATGCTGTCTGTTGTGGCTGAAGTTTGGGTAGCTACTGTGCTTGTCGCTGGGGCTGGTGTAGCTGCTGTGCTTGGAGCTGGAGTAGCTGTGCTGTCTGTTGCTTTGCCATTAGATCCAGGGACATTTTTTTCCTTTTGAAGGTGCTGCATAGTATTGAACAGGGCTCTGTAAGCACAGGCCAAGCCCCAGCACATTGCCATGATTTGTCCCTCTCTGGTATGACCGGGATGACAACACACCTCATTTAAGTGTTTTACTAATTTTTCTGGATTTTGCAGTTGTTCAGTGGTGAAATTCCAAAGCACTGGAGGGACCCACTGGCCTAGATACTTGCCCATACTATCCCACACACCCTGCCGCTCATGACTGTCCAGCCTCAGGGAAAATCTCTTGGTCCTCCTGTATCATCGTCTAAGCCTAGACAAGGCCCAAACCTAACTCTGCTTAACTCTTGAGATCAGACGAAGTGGTCGTGGGTAAAACACACTCTGTACACATGCCAACATGGTGATCCCCATCACAATCAGCAGACAGGTCTCAAGGGTACCTAAAGGCCATTTAGAACCTTCAGAACTCTCAAATGATGCTGTAAACAGTCTGGGGTGGGGGCTGAGAACATAAGGGAATGTCTCCTTCACGGGTTGACCACCTGAGGAGGGAAAAAAAGATGTGTAATTGCTAAACACTTCTATTGTATGCCTCCCAAAGTACAGAGGTGGTGACTGCACTGGGAATGCAAGCCAGATCGGTTTCATGATCAGTGATGCTATTGTATTACAAGTCATTACCTTAAAGTACAGTGAAACAAGAACTTTAGCCCAAGGCCCCCAGCTGATAAACACTAACACAGTAAATACCGGCTGTAAGTAAGGTACGACATGCTGAAGCTGTGAGATCAAGAGCTACAACTTTGAGAGCCAATAAATCAACATTGTGATGAGTGACTGTTGATCTGAAACAATGAATGCGTATCACAAATACGATTAGACACACTCTGGTCAGATCTGTCGTTACCTCAATCCTTCATGCCCCACGTTGGGTGCCAAAAAGAGCTGTCATGGTTTAAGCCCAAAGTAAATCAGAACCACGCAGCCGCACCCTCACTCCCTCCCTTCCTCCCCCCTGCTCCCAGAGGGATGGGGAGGAGTATTGAAACAATGTAACTCCCACGGGTTGAAATAAGAACAGTCCAGTAACTAAGGTATAACACAAACCGCTGCTGCTGCCACTAATAATAATAACGATAAGGGAAATAACAAGGGAAGAGAATACAACCACTCACCACCCGCCAGCCGATACCCAGCCCGACAGAGCAGTGGTCTAGCCCTTCCGGGTAACTGCCCCCGGTTTATATAGTGGGCATGACATGCTGTGGTATGGAATACCTCTTTGGTTAGTTTGAGTCAGATGTCCTGTCTCTGCTTCCTCTCGGCTTCACCTCCTCCCTGACAGAGCATGAGACTCAGAAAGTCCTTGGTCACAGTAAACATTACTGGGCAGCAACCAAAAACATCGGTGTTATCAGCGCTGTTCCCAGGTTGAAAGTCAAAAACACAGCACTGTGCCAGCTACTAAGAAGTAGAAAAATGACTGCTACTGCTGAGCTCAGGACAGTGATTTAAGACTAAACAATTGTAAACTAGTGGAAATGCTGAGATCTTAAAGTACAGTTTTCTAGATACATAAGGAGTAATCCGTCCCTCTTGCTTGGGCTATAATATGTGCTAAAAATGGCACAGTTAACAAGATAGAATTAAGTAACAAATGTCTAACTGGCTGTTCCTGGTTTTATTGGTTATTTGTGGTTATGGTATACTAACTATGTTGTATTAACTTGGTGGTCTAGCTCCACATGCAGAGGTAGTTAACTGTAACTTAAGGCAAACCTGATGACTTTACAAAGTTCAAGTAAAATCAACTAAATATGTCACAAATATTTGCAGCAGAGGAGACCAAAAGAGAATGAGAAAAAATTAAGCAAGAAAAGGCATGATGGAGATGACTCTTCTGTGAGAATTTTGAACAAGACTTCGTACCAGACCTCTTCATGTAGCAGAGATTCCGTGAAGCCAGGTACGAATGTATTGTTTGGTTAGAAATACATGAAAAGGGTGTGAAATGGTTGTCTGCGGTGTAGCCTCCACTTTGTGACCATGTTTATAAATCTAGAATAATTAAGAAGCAGGATTGCTTTCCTGTGTGATTTCTTGACAAGGGGTAGTGACTTACATTTTTTTGCTGATTGAACAAATTCATGTGAACTGATACAAAAATTTTCCTAAGCAAGCATCTGAATTTACAATTGCTTGTTGAGTAGGTGTGTGTATACCCATTGGTTATAATTGTTAGGTTGTCTGTGTTTTAGTATGAACTGTGTGTAGCAATAGTTCTTGTGATTGTTACTATAGTTATGTCAACTAGTGTGCTATACAGCATACCTTGAAATGGTCACAAGCAGGTTTAATTATGGAGGCTTTACATGCTTTATTCAGACAGGTTCAATAAAGCTACAAACAAGAAGTCAACTCAGCCTCCAAAAACAGAGTCTCTTCCTGTACCTGCATTTGAAACTGCCATCCTGGATTTCCACAAGTTGCAGAGTTTGAGAAGCAGTGAGAATGTACAACATAGGAGTGGACACGTGTGTTCAGCGGGAAGTAATATTACGTGCCTTAGTCAACCACAGATGTCTTTTTGGTTGAACACCCAGGTTAGCTGATACTTTCTTGTTGTAGAACTCATAAAAATGACTTGCCTAAAGTTCAAGCATTTCTGAATGCAACTATTTTGCATTCAGGTTTGGTAGTAACTTGCAAACAAGGAAGTTCAGAGTTAGAGATTTTACAGTTCTTTTTGTGGGTACTGTTAGTGCTTGCTGTCTCCTTTTTCTCCTTCTCAGTATTCTTCTGTTGTCTGTGCTGTCAGTAGATAGGGGAAAGCCAAGTGCTGTTAAAATTTAGATTGGTACTGCTATGGTCTAGACTTCTAGCTTGCCTATGGAGCGTACATATTCCTGAGGTTTCTTAACAGCTTCTTGTTTTCTCTTTCACCTGGAAAAACATAGGTAAGAAGTCACTTATCCGATAGTTGTAACAGATAAAACTAATGTAATTGCTTTGTGCTAAAAGCTAAAAATAAACAGAACTCCAGAAGGAGAAAAAAATATATAAGCATTTAATTTTATGCTTTTTGATTTCCCTTGATTCTCTATTTGTTAGTAAATACAATACTGACACATTCAGCAGCATGTTGCATACACTGAATCAGAGTTTTCAACAGTGATTAAAAATGAATAATCTTGAAAGATCCAAACAGCATATTATTTCCAGTGCCTTGAGTGGAAAACTGCCTGTGATGGAAAAAAGATCTTGCTGCTGTCATTTGTGTTTCCTTTTGCATTGCTACTTTGAGTGTGATGATGGACTTTGTTTTTAAGGTGTTTGGAGCATTAAAACTTTATTTTGTTAGTTCTTAGAATAATTGTTTGGGTGCTTTTGTAAATGTAAGAAAGCATCATCCTGCTTTTACAGCATTGGAGAGGCATTTGATTATGTTTTATAGTGCTGTAGGATTGAAATGATGGGTCCACTGAGAAAAGCAACAAAAAAAGCCAGGCTACAGAATCCCCTATACCTTTATCTGCACTAGTTGAAGATTTTTTTGATTTAAAGGGGGGGTTATGTTTAGCTCTGTTTAGGTCAGTGATTTTAATACTACTTTTATGATACCTGGCTGGCTGTTTTACAGAGAGATTCCTCTGCAGAAAGCAAAGCTTCAACAAAAACTTCAGATGAAACAGTAGCCAGATTAATTCCCTCTTCATTTGATGGTAGAGGTAAGCACTCCAAACACAAATTATTTGCCTGTATTTTAACTGCTTGCATTTCATCAGTTTGAAAAACTAAAGTGTTCTGGGGAGCTGTTGGTGTGTAGCATAAAAAAGGAATTAAACAGTGGGCTCATTACAGAAGAAAAAAAACCTGAACTAATGAAGCTGTACCAGTTTCTTTCAAATGCAGTGAGTGCTTATTGCTCATTCTTTCTCACAGATTTCATCAGCATATTAATATGAATTACAGAATCATAGAATCGTTTAGGTTGGGAAAGACATTTAAGATCATCAAGTCCAACCCTTAATCTGTCACTGCCAAGTCCACCACTAAACCATGTCCCTAAGCGCCACTTCTATGAGTCTTTCAAATAGGTCCAGGGACAGGAACTCAACCACTTCCCTTGGCAACCTGTTCCAATGCTTCACAGTCCTTTTGGTGAAGATTTTTTTCCTAATACCTTTTCTAAACCTTGCCTGGAGTGGCTTGAGGCCATTTCGTGTTGTCCTATTGCTTGTTACTTGGGAAAACAGACTTACACCCACCCACCACGCTACAGCCTTCTTTCATAGAGAGTCATAGAGAGTGATAAGCTCCCCCTTCAGCCTCCTTTTCTCCAGATTAAATAACTCCAGTTCCCTCAGGTGCTCCTCATAGGATCTTTTTCCAGCTTTGTTGGCCTTCTCTTGACCTGCTCTAGAACCTCAGTGTCTTTCTTATAGCAAGGGGCCCTGAACTGACATCAGTGTTCAAGGTGCAGCTGAGTGCAAAGGCAGGATAATTTCCCTGGTCCTGCTGGCTACCCTGTTTCTTTTTGACTACCTGGACACAGGCTGGCTCTTGTTCAGGCACTGTTGACCAGCATTCCCAGGTCCTTTTCCACCAGGTAACTTTCCACTCTTCTCCAAGTCTGTAGTGTTGTATGGAGTTGTTGTGACCCAAGTGCAGGACCCAGTACTGAGCCTTGTTGAGCTTTATTATACCGCTGGTCTTTGCCCATGAATCCAGCCTGTCCAGATCCTTCTGTAGAGCTTTCCTGTCCTCAAGCAAATCAATACTGCTGTTTAAATTTATGTCATCTGCAAACTTACTGAGAGTACACCCAATTCTCTTACCCACATCATCAGTAAAGATATTAAACAGGACTGGCCCAGTACTGGACCTTACTCTGTTTTGTCATTGTTGCTGAAGGGGAAGTGTTGCTGTAGTTGTCACCCATGTTGTGTAAGAGGAGATAAAATAATGCATATTGATTATTGGAAGTCTGTTGAATCACAGAATCATTAGGGTTGGAAGGGACCTCTGGAGATCATCTAGTTTGACACACCTGCTAAGATTGTATTTTTTTCCCAAGAATAAATGAGAGGTAAATAGTTGATTAGTCTAGATAAGCAGATTTTTTTTAAATAGCTGGCAGTCTGGAGTCTAGAATGTAACCCAAAATTATTCTGTGGCATGTATTATTTCTGTCAAGCTTGTTAAACCAAGAAGCATAGCTGTGGAGAAATATGATACTGAAATGCTCCCTTTTTGTTTACCTGTTTTCTGGCTATGAGGATGCAGAACTTGGTTTTGTTTATTGTCATTGGGTTTATTTTAATAAACTGCAACAGATTAACAAGTGGCTAGTTTCAAGTAAATATTTAAATTTAATTGAAATTCTTAAATCCAGAGGTATGTGGGAATAAGTTTTGTTCAGTAGGGCTCTGTCTTGGAGGTGTCACGTGCATTATGCATTGAATTGTCTTAGGTGCCTCTCATTAGATTTCTGTGTGTACACAGACATGCACTAGTCTGGACAGTTCAGTCCTTATCTTCCCACTGACCTTCAGTAAGGATTCAGAAAGGACAGCTTGATCTGCCAAAGAGCTTTAAAGGGCCCTCTAAAGATAAAGTTATTCCAGAAACACTGAAGTCATCTAATTATGTTTTTCCTCAAACACTATCCTCAGTTTCCCCCATAATAAAGTAGAAGTTTGTCCTGGGTTGACCTTGGCTGGCAGCCAGACTCTCACCCAGCTGCTCTCTTCCTTAGCAGGACAGGAGGAGAAAATAAGAGAAAAAAGCTTATGGTTCAAAATAAGGGCAGGGAGATTTCTCACCAGTCACTCATCGCAGGCAAAGCAGACTTGACTTGACAAAGATGTATTTGTTGCCAATTAAAACCGGGGTTGGATGGTGACAAAACAAACCCAAAACTAAAACCACTTTATTCCCACCTTCTCTTCTTCCCAGGCTCATCTTCACTCCTTCATTGCTGACTCTTCTACCTCCTCCTTGCCCTGAGTGGCACAGTGGGATGGGAGTTGCAGTCAGCTCATAACAGCTTCTCTCAGCAGAGAGAGCAGCAGCTCCTTCCTCTGCAGGGGCACAGCGTGTCCCGCCATGGTCTTCTCCATGGGCTGCAGGAGCATATCCTCCCCCTCCTTCTTCACTAACCTTGCTGTCTGCAGGGTTGTTTTTCTCACACTTTTTCTTATCCCTCCTCTCACAACTCCTGCACAGTGTTTTTTACCCTTTTGTAAATACGTTATCACAGAGCTGCCACCAGCATTGCTGGTTGGCTCAGCTGTGTCTGGCATTGGGTCTGCTTTGAAGCCATCTGGGGCTGGCAGAGTCCATTGTTTCACAGAGGCCACTCTTGCAGCATACCCCGACTACCAAGACCTTGCTATGTAAACCCATTACACAATTCAATTTTTCACTGAAAGGTTTTTCTCATTCTTAAAGAAATAATTAGATTTTGTTCTGTATTTGCTGTGTGATGGGAGTAGTTACAAAATTAATTGTGAGTTCTTTGAAAACATTTATACCTCTGAGTGGTGGTGGGTTATGTTCTTGTACAGAGGCATACTAGGAAGTCTTTCACTTAGTACAAATGACTGTAAAACTGTGGAGTTTTTAGAAAGTAGAAATTACTGATGTGGCCTTATTTGTGTAAGCTGCATGAGTGTGATAAGTATTAAAGGAATTTTGTATATAAATATAGCAGAAGTTCATTATTTGGAAGGAAAATAACTTAGAAAATGAACATGGAATTATTTGTATGTAATTACTGTGATTTCCAGTTACAATTTGATTGGGCTACATGTATGTATATAGTGCTGGACAATATATGGGGTGGTTGCAATTCTAGAAAGCTTTCTGGAGAAAAGAAATATATGAGTGTCTTATTTCAGTCCTTCCTCAGAAGGAATATGGTGCTCTGCTGTGTTTGCTAGTTCTTGATTAATGCTTGATCCTTTTTCTTTTGAATATTTGAGAAATATTTTTGAGACATCTTTGTATTTTTCCTAACAGCATTTCCTGAAACACCTGCAGATGGCTCTGCTCAGCCACATGTGTCTTGGGCCATGGTACTTTCACAGCCCCCAAAGAAAATTGTGTCATCACCAGTACCTGAAGGTCTTTCCAGAGGCAAAGGCAAGCAGGACAGTGAAGTGAAGGTACTTGAGAACTGTCTGCTTTAAACCAGTTTCTGTCTCTGTGTGATTATGTCTCTTGATGAGAGACATTGCCGTTTTTTTCCTAGGCTCTGTACAGTGTCTATTTCTAATGTAGCTTTTTTAAGAAGTAATATAAAGTTACCTTGTCCTTATTAACATTTTTCTTCACTTGTAGTGGAAAAAAATAACAAGATATCAGAATGACAGCGCTACTTCAGCAACATGAACTTTCAGCTTTTAGGCTGGACTTTTTTCAGATTCCTTTCCCTCAGAATGAGACATGAGACATGAAACTCTTGCCTTATTTGGGTGGATATTTCCTAGTGAAATCCCAGGAGACTCAGTATAGTTTGATAACTGTGCAGTGTGTGTCAAATGAAGATGTTTTTTTTCCAGTAGCTCTAAATTTTTATGAGATCTTGAATTTTCCTGTTTGCTTAATGTCCTAGCCTGGATTGATTAAAGTACCCTTTAATTGTATTAGTGTGATCATTTGCATTTATTTTGGTAGGTGGTACTGAAATAAATTAATTTCTGACGATCATACCTCATGATTTTTTCCCAGCAGTCAGAAACAAAAAATGACGCTAGTGAAACTGAGCCTGAAGAAGGGTCGGAAAAGAAGAAAAAAAAGAAGAAAAAGAAGAAAAAACTAAAGTCGCCCACTGATACAGAGAAACCTCGAAATGAATCTATTATAATACAGGAACCGCCAAGGATTGAGGTACAGTGAAGAGATCTTCGTTGTTGTTTTTTTAAGTTACATAAATGTATTAGAAGACCAGGTGTTCACGCAGCTTTGTACAAATTTAAGTTCAAATCCCATTTGTAGTTGATATTGGTTCAAGTCCATTTCAGTTGAGATGATTGTCAGTAGTTACTGGTAAGGAATAGTTATGCCTTTTGACTTGTCACATGTTCGGTGAGCACAGAGGAGTACAAAAGAGTCTTAGAAGTAAATTTGGAGTGATGCATTTGAGAGTCTACATGTTAACAAGTTGCAATAAAAGTCCAGCTTTCTGAATTAAAAGCATTCTGTAGTAACTGTTGCAGAAAGCAAAGTGCACAAGGGATGGAGAATATGCTAGGTAACATAGTGTGCCACAGTTCTAAAGAATGTGGTACTGGTATTGCAGTTCTACCCATATCACATTTGAAAGCAATTTTTTATGTAACACAGTTGTCATTGCTTCCATTCCTGATTGTTAATTCCTTTTTTTTTTTTTTACAAATTAATATGTGCATATTAGTATTTTGATACTTTTGTGTATAAGTGGTGTCTTGGGTTCTAAGCTACTAAGAAGGAGAAAAAAGGACTGCTACTGCTGAACCCAGGACAAGTGGTTTGAAGGCTTTAGACTTTCCCACATTAGAGAATTGTATGGTCCGTGTTTTAACTGTGCTTCATTGAAAGCCCAGTATTGTATAGTACTGTGAACACATGTTGGTTTATAAGTTTGATCTAGTGTTACATAATGTTCAGTTTGTGAATTAAAAGCACAAGGAAGCCTTCCTATGTGGCTTCAGTTCTGTACATGGAGCATAGAGCGGAATTGTGGCTGCACATTCTTTTCATGATGCCATTCATTGTCCTGGAACAGCACCAGAAATTACTGTTACGGATGTCTTTGTTAGACAATTGCAAGTAGAATCAAAGATCTGCAGGTTCTTTCCCTCATAAGAACATTCCTACTTTTGCTATATGTTGCCATACAGTGTCTGACCTGTAAATGACTTACTATCTGAACGTAAAGGGAATAGGAGTATTCAGAGAAAATAGTAATGGGGCTGTTGAAGACAAAAATGAACAATGGCATAGAATCATGGAACAGAACATATGCATTCCACTAAAGTGTGTGATGTAGATGCAGCATCTGTTGTGACAGCAGAAGACAGCTTTCAGACCCTCCTGGTTTGCTCGGAATGCTTGTGTGCTTATTAGTGTGAAATATGGGTGAGACACTTGTATAGTGTTCTTGAAATAGAACAGCATGACAGGATCATACACACAGAACTTTACTGCCATCAGGATGTTCTAGAAAGTTCTGCTATGTGCAGCAGCTCACCAGAGCAATATATTGGATTGCTTGTTAGTTTTGTAAAACTCGCTCATTTATAGACATTGTTAAGGAGCATAAATTGATGCATGTGCTGAAAAGTAATCCTGTTTTTCTGTACACAGTGATAGACCCTGAGCTAGGTATTTCCTCTGAAAAAAATTAAAGCTGCTATTGATTTTGAGGTCGGTGCTGGCAGTACTGGTCAAACATGCAGTCAGTGCTGGAAATTATTGGGAAAATAGATAAGAAAATGGATTATGATAATACATAAATTCAGAATGTGTCCAATCTATATATAGTGTGGATTTTGTTTTCTTGTGTTTCCCCCACTCCATAAAAAGATACACATACTTGAACTAAAATAGATAAAGGGTCCAAAAATCAAAGGTATGAAGCAATTTTTGTGGGAGGCAAAACTGAATAAACTAGGACTTCTCAGTCTGTAAATTAGATGACTAAGTGATAATCAGAAGTGATAAGGAAATAGAAATTATTTAATCTTTGTCCTTATTTTGTTTGATGTCCGCTGGTTCTTACAGGTAATGAGTTATGAGCAAATACAGGGAGATGTGAGATCACTCTAAACACTAGAGTTTAGTTATTCATTCTGCTACAGGACATAGCAAATGCCAGAATTTTATTTGAATTCAAAAAGTGTTTGTTCAGACTGAAATAAAAATTAATTCTAGTGAGGTCTGTATAAATGTGAAGGTACTAGCTCTATATCAAGATATCCCTAAGCAAAGAGTGTGTTAATGAAAAACTTTTCCTTCTCTTGCAGTCATCTTTTAGCATACTCCCAAGCTTCTTTAAAAATAGTTCACTGAGTGAAGTAAGTCTCTCCGTATGCTAGAGCTTCCTAGCTTGGGCTGCTTAAATGAAGTATTTCAGGCTGCAGAATAAATGTTGATGTGTTCAGAAGCATTGTATCACAGCTAAAAAGGCCTCTCAGAAAGTGGGAAGAGAAGAAATGGAACGAAAATCAAGCTGGTGGATCAGGTTCATTATGATTGAGATAGTGGATATAAGGTGACCAGTGTAGAGCAAGCTTCTGCCTGTCTGCACTTAGTTAATACAGAGTCTGGATAATGTTTCCTCTGCTAATAAAATTACTCTTGTATCTAAGCCTACATAATCACTTGAGCGATCTGTTTATTTCCATACTGTAGTCAAGAGTTGCTACCCTTTTGCGTGCTCTTTTTGTTTTCCGCTTCTCACACATTTAAGGCAGAATTGCACCGCTGGAAATAGTACTGGGAGAAGAGGGAAATTGTTTGGAAGGCTGTTAAATGATCTGAAGAGCACTCCTTTAGGAGCCATTTACCTCTAATTATTTGTATCAGCTGACAGCAATAACAGCTTGATGTTGGAACTTTCTCTTGTAAGATCTAAAAGCCTTGAATTAGCTGCTGCATAGATGCCTTAAACATTGTAGTGCGGATCATAATTGCTGGCGCTGTACTTGGCTTCTGAGTTTTTGTACCTTGAAACAGATTATGCTGAGAGTTTTTGATAAGAAAATAGTTTGCATGTAGGGAAAGCAAGTTTGAGAATATGGACTTTATAGTTCTTATTAGAACTATAATTCAGAGAGCCTGTAAGGATGCTGGGGAGGGACTCTTCATTAGGGACTGCAGCCATAGGACAAGGGATAACAGGTTCAAACTTAAACAGGGGAAGTTCAGGTTAGATATAAGGAAGAAGTTCTTTAACGTAAGGGTGGTGAGGCGCTGGAATGGGTTGCCCAGGGAAGTTGTGAATGCTCCATCCCTGGCAGTGTTCAAGGCCATGTTGGACAGAGCCTTGGGTGATACAGTTTAGTGTGAGGTGTCCCTGCCCATGGCAGAAGGGTTGGAACTAGATAATCTTAAGGTCCATTCCAACCCTAACTATTCTATGATTCTATTATCTTCTGATTTACTTGTGTAGGATGCTGAAGAGTTTCCTGATCTGGCAGCTGCCTCTGATAGAAGAAACAGGCTAGGACCTCGGAAATCATTATTTATTCCTGCTGTCAGAAAGCAGTCTGAAGTAAGTAATCTTATGACATGTGAATGTTAAGAAAATAAGCAGTAAAAATCTGCAAGTTTTGAATGAGGCTAAAGGTGGAATTCTTTTGCCTGGTGTTTATGACATGGAGCTCTGCCCATGGCAGTCCTCTTAGGTACTCTGTGGACAAAGAAGTGCTAATCACTGTATTCAGTAGATTTGTATCATACCAAAGGAGATACCTTTTTGGTCTCAGAACTGTTACCAATTCCAGTATAGACACTTCTGTTGTGTACACCCAAAGTTAGTTGAGATGAATTGTGTTTATGTAGGTTTTCTTCCTATAGGTAGTGTTCTAGTTTAATTTTACATGTCATAAAAATAATGGTACGGCACTTTTAATTTCTACTTTTGCTGTTGATTCATACAATCTAATTTCAAGGGCATCTGAATAGTGTTAATGCTTTGTTCTCAAGCTCTGCAAGGGTAAGAGTGCGAGTGTAACATCAATTGTAAACTAAAGGTTTTGTGGGGTTTTTTTACTTTGAGTGAAATAAATTCCAAATATTAGTTTGGGAATTCATTCAACATGGGGATGGATCCCCAGCTTAAATCACAAGATTAGAAATATTTAGAAATATTACTGTTCTTGCAAAGTAAATCACATGAATAATAAATGTAAAATTCCAGGTTTCTGTTTCTTTGAAACTAGCTTTGCTGCTAGAGACGTTTGTCATTGGTTTTGTTCCATTATGAATATTAGTGGTTAAAAAACAAACAAACAAACAAAAACCAACACCAAAACACAAAGAAAGAAACCCTTTGTTTTCTTTTTTTGAGGCAGTGAATTACATTGACAGGGAGGAATGAGCAGCAAAAACCAGGTTGCTGCTCAAACCAATTTTCTTATAAAATGCTATTCAGACTTGCACCTAATGTTAGAAACCTTTTAGCTTTTTAAATGTATGTAGGACGTAGGCTTTTATAAAGTTGTAAAGACATGTTCAGTAAGCCACTCATATTCTTCTGAAACAGATATTTGAAGATGAAACTGCCTTACTGGTTTTTTGTCTTCCAAATCTGAAAAAGAAGGAAGTCATGAGTCTGTAGCATGGTAGCCAGTAGATGAACGCACTTTCAGAAGGCTATAGTAAGGTGTTCCCAGAGCCTTTTTCTCTTCATGTTGAAGAACCCCAACTCTCAAGGCCTTTTATGATAGGAGGACTGTTCCACACAGCTGTTCCATCTCTTAACCATTTTTGTGCCCCTCCTCTGGACCTGCTCTAAGATGTCTGTGTCTTTGTTGTGCTGGGCACCCCAGAACTGCACACAGGCCTCCAGCTGGGGACACATAAGAGCAGAGAGTTAGAATCACTTCCCTGGATCTGCTGGCCACACTTCTCTTTAAGCAGCCCAGGATACAGTTGGATTTCTGGGCTGCAAGTGCACACTGCTGGCTCATGTTCAGTTTTTAGTCTACCAGTACTTCCAAGTCCTTCTCTGCAGGGCTGCTCTCAGTCCTTTGAACCCCGACTCTGTACTGATGCTGGGGATTACCCCAGTCCAGGTCCAGAGCCTTGGACTTGGCCTTGCTGAACTTCATGAGCTTTGCACAGGCCCAGTGCTCAAGCCTGCCAGGGTCGCTGTGGATGACATCCATTTCCTGAAGCATATCAGCAGTGCTGCTAAGCCTGACGTCATTCACAAGCTTGCTGAGGGTACACTCAGTGCTACTTTATATGTTCCATTTGAATTTAGTATCACTTCACTTTACCCTTTTCCATGTGTCTAAATAGTTCCTCTTCCTTATCACCTTTTGTCTCTGAATTTCAAAGATTCATCTAACAGAAGAGCCTTGGGATAGTTGGTCTCCCACACTAGATGGAACTCCCAAATTGGATGGACTGTCAGGGAAGCAAGCTTCATCTTCTGTAGTAGAAAGAAAGAAAATGCAGGTAATTGAATTCATGTTTGAAAATAAATTTCAAGACAAAGGGAATTGGCAGGTTTAAACATAAGACTGAGTCCAAGCTCATCTGCAATTGTATTTATACATTGTCATTTATACTTTGAGATGTGACAAGATCATCTTGTTTAGAAGCACTCAGTAATAGTAATTGCTAGCTTTCAGTTTTTGATAGAGTGTTTAGGGAAAAATACTACATTTTCATTAATGTCTACTACTAATGTAGTTCCAGATATCAGGAATTTTTCTTTCACCTGTCTTACTTGATCGTGGCATAAATCCACTCCTAAATGACTGTCTTAAGGAGCTGGGAACCTTTCAAAAGTGTTTCTGCTAGATTTAAGACAAGGAGGCAAGGAGATCCACTTAGTTTGGGGCAAGGAGGAGAAATACAGAGCATCAGTGACGTCAGTAACTAGTTCCATGTTGGTGAGTAAGTTCTGCTGTAACTCCGATGCAAGAGGAGATCCTAGGCTCAGAAGGAGGAGATCACATTCCTTAACCTTATTGTAACAGAAGCTGTAATGAATTGATCTCCAGGATAAGACTTCTAGAAGTACAGAATCTGAGAGTCATTTGCTTAGTATGTTCTACTCTCATAGGTTGCCTTTTTGTAGTCTGTTCATTCACAGTCTTTTTGTATTCTGAATCATTAAATGTGGTGCCAAGTGTGGAACACCACTTTTGCCTTCTCTTCAAAGCAGACAGAAAGTGCTTGTAAGGATGTGTGCATAAAGATGATGACAACTCTTTATAACAAGGCATTGAAGGTAATGAGATATGTGAACTGCAGTCACATAACCATGGAAGATTCACAGAGCAATTTTTCTGTACTTTTATTTTTTTAATTCTGGTAAGCTTTTTCTTTTTGAAAGATAGGTGGCAGTCTGACCAAAGTGGGAGCCCAGCGTAAAGCACTTCCTTTATTATTTTATGCTTTGTTCAAGTAGCTATTCTAGTTATTTGAGCTGTTTCTGAATTTTTTTTTTTATTTTTCACTTTAAAGTTTATGTTTATTTAAATATCAAAGTACTTTCATTGTATTAAGTTAAAAATCAAAAGTATCATGGATGAAAATGTTTGGAGTGTATAACACACCTTGCGAAATAACATTCTGAAATGGGGAGCATTACTAATTGGTACTGAACTTGTTCAGGAAACATCCAGGAGCAGTGGAAAGAAGAGTCAAATTCCTGTGCAGTTGGATTTGGGTGGCATGCTGGCAGTCTTGGAGCAGAAGCAGCAAACAGAGAAGTCGAAACAGTCTTCTAAACCTGTGGTGTTTTCAGGTATTGGTTACGGTGAAATTTCTTTTCTTTCAATATGAGTTTTAAGTATTCAAAAGTTAAATGTAGCCGGACTTCCGATCTATAATAATGTCTGAATATGCAGGCAGGAGCACAGTTCACAAGAGACAAAAGAAAATGAGGGCTCTTTAAAAAAATATTTTTAAAGCATGGCAATTTGAATTGTTTGGAGGAAGACTTGGGGAAAGAAAATCTTTAGGGCAATGACTTGTAAAAAAGAACACCTTACATAAATGTGAAAGGTGATTGAAATTTGGCTTTGACAAAAATGCTAATGTTTGTGAAAGATTTTGCTTTTTTCTTGAAAGCAGGTTTGTGATCTGAACCTGCAGGAAGGCACTAAGCAGTAACAAAGGCTTTCTTACGGCTTTCTTATGCTCCTCTAAAATCCTAGAGCTCTAACTTCTGTGAAAAAGCTCCATTTCAAACAGAGGGGTTATATGAGTCAGCCCCAGCCAGAGGATGAGTTGTGCCATGCCTGATAATTACAGAATAATTGCTGTCAACAAAATGCTAGGTTTTGGTGATGGAGAGACTCTCAGACCATGTGGATGCAAAGACAGAAAGCAGAAACAAATATCTCAGTGACCTTACTGTAGGTCAAAATTTAGTGTTGGCTGTGTTAGTGCAGTATATTTTGCAAAAAGAAACAGTATTTGCTAGAATTTAGTGATAAATTTTCTCTTCTTATATGAGTAAAGAATTTTTAAAAATATTTCAGAAAGAGAGCTAATCATGAGAGAATTCATCTCACAATATGATAGCTGAGCTTTAAATAAAAAGCTCAAAATATCAAGCCTCAATGAGTTTTCCTTCCGTAACTGAGAGAAATTGTAAGATGCTTTTAAAAATACTTCTTCT
Organism: Psittacus erithacus; assembly: GCA_009867235.2. Classification (NCBI taxonomy): domain Eukaryota; kingdom Metazoa; phylum Chordata; class Aves; order Psittaciformes; family Psittacidae; genus Psittacus; species Psittacus erithacus. Next base: position 158,154 of record WYDI02022629.1, on the reverse strand, counting down.
GCAATTGATTTTTTGGTTTTTTTCTTTCGAGTCGGCCAGACTGAGTGCTGCAGAGGTGCTAATAACCAGGCTTATTTCTGTAAAATTATACAATATGTGGATTGGTAAGATAGTGGAGCAGAAAGTTGTGGGTTGCAGTACCTGTTTTCTAAGAGTAAAGTGTCTGTGTCTTACTTTGGTACAGGAGAGAAATTGGTGTGTCATATTCATATCCTGGAAGTATGAAGCAGATGTTACCTCAGTTTTGCACTTATTTGAACAGTCAGTGCACCCATTAAATTGTTGTCTAAACAAAATTTTGCTTTAGTTTGAGAAGTGGCATTGTGCTGACCTCTATAACCAGAAGAGCAGCACAGTGAACAAAAAGGACAAGGAGTGTGCAGACAAAATTATTTTATTCCACTTACCGTATTTACTTAATCTGGGAAATAATGCATGGATAGAACAGCATAGTAATGTAGTAATTATTCTGATTTAAATTATGTTTTGGAAATGCATCAGTAGTGCAAACTGACACAAACTGTTGAAGCCATCAAGTTCAGGAACATGAAAATTTTGAATTTGAAATGAATGAGGTGACGTACACAATGAAGGAAGTATAATGTGTCTGCAAGATGTATGCTTATGTACTGCTTTAAATCCAGCTTCAATTTTTGGGGCCACCTATGCTAACATACTGCTCAACGTTCTTGGCAGTGTTCTCAATTTGCCTTTGTTACAGAGCCACAAAAGAAAAGCTGCAGTGTAGCAGTTTTATGAAATAAACTGTTCATGCTAATAGTATGGTATGTAATGTTGGAGGGTCAGCATATAAATACCGTGAAAGCCGTAAATGAAGAGGGCTCAAGACAAGCTGCCAGAAGCTTTGAGTGTTTTTTGGGGGAGAGAGGTTGCCTGAGGCGCAGAGGTATCAGGCTCATTCCACTGATACTTACCTTATCCTCTTCACTGATTTTCTAGTGTAACCTGGTTTATATTGCAGGTAACTGAAGTTTGACAAAGCGCTCTCACAGGATACAGCAGTTCCTACTGATAGCAGTTGAAAAGGGAGAATAGTTTTTAGGGTGTCAGGTCATGGTGTGGACTATCCAGGTTCAGCGACTTCGCCAGTCATTTAATGCTTCTGTGCTCTAAATCCTCTGAAAAATGCATGTAAAGTAGACATCTTCTGAGACCCGTGCTGGTTAAGCAAAAGACACTTAGCTGTAGCTTTGACTTACTCATTACCCATCTGCAAATGAACTTCATCCAATTTCATTAAGGTGTAACAAATGGTAGGAGTAAGTGTTACAGATTATTTATGTATTTATTTAAATCTGCAATACTGCAGCTCAGTATTTATTTTAATGCAATATAGAATCTCTGGAGGATGCCATTGTCATAAAACATGGAGATTTCTGAAGGTTTACCAGGCCACTTCGGCGTGGTGTTGAAGGTAGCATGGAGTGCGGTGTTTTGCCAATTCTGCTTTGGAGAGTTAATGACAGAGGATTGCCTATAAATATTATTAATAACAACACAACAAAAAATTCATATGTGTATACCAGTCCTAATCCTGTCATTAAACTTGCATTGGATCCTGGTTTAGGTATTTGTTATTGTTGTCTGATGCAGACTTCTGTTTTTTGTATCTCAGTTGGTGGTGCCATACCATTGCTTTCTAAAGAACCTACTACAGCCACAAAAAGTCACCGATCAAACCAAGGACTGATGCCTCATAACCCTTTGGATTCCAGTGCTCCTTTGATAAAGAAAGGGAAACAGAGAGAAGTCCCTAAAGCAAAGAGACCAACGCCTCTTAAAAAGGTGCCCATATTTTTACCTTAAATAGTACAACATAGGCTAATGTAAATTTAGTATTAATCTGTGAGTCTGTTAAACCTTCTAGAGTGGAGATCTGCGTCTCAGCCTCTGCTTGTCTAAGTTCTTTCCTTGGTTTAAAAAAGGGGAGGAAAGGGAGGGGAGAAGAGCAGGGTCTTGCTGAGTAGCACATACAAATTCTCCCAAAATATATTTTCTCACTTAAATCACTTGATAGCTGAACAAGTGCCTCTACAGAAGTGTGAACACATTGTTGGTACCGGGGGGCATCCAAAGAATTCTTATTTGGTTTGGAAAAGCTATGCTGATTTGCAGGAATAGGGAGAAAGGGTCAAAGATATAATTTAATATTTCTGTGCTCTTCCAAGCCAGAACTTCAGCTGATTCTGTAGCAACTAGTATTAGACCCACCTGGAGATTTCTGTTATATCTCCCCTCTTTGCCCATTCACATTGCTTCCTGTCATGTCTTCTATACAGAGGATTTTGAGATAACACTCCATTGCAGGGTTACTTTTTGATCTAGAACAATTCTTACACAGTTAGTAAAGGTAGCTAAGTGGTCAGTCTGTGCTGCTTAATGGAATTTGAGAACTGCACAATATAAACAACGTATAACACGTAACAAAACTGCAGGGGGTGATACTAATGACTGTGTCTTCTGGCTGTTCTATCTTCATGTAATCTGTTTTTCAAAGTAGATTTGAGAAGACAGGGATTACTTTTTCTGTGTAATATCTGTGTTCTGACTATGGAAGGACACTTTTGTTCTTTGTTCATCTCTTACAAATGCAAATGGAGAAATTTACTTTTGCAACTAGGTTCTGTGATGTAATTACAAATTTTGGGTGGACTGGCTGAGCTACTGGTCATACATACAGTAACTGCTTCTTAGCAGACATAAAAGTAGAGAAAGAAGATGAGTTGCAGGAAACTGATTATTGCTTTCACCCACAGTAATGTGTCTGGATCCAGCATACGTTGTACTTTCCTTCCTTCTGTGTACCATATAGCTTAGCTATCCGTGGTAATTCTTCTCTTTTTCTTCAATCAGCGAATGCAGAAACAGCAATCTATTAGTCTGGCTCAAGGGAAATAGAGGGAAATACATAGCAGGGAAATAAAGGGGAAGAGGAGTTGGGCATATATACATGTGTGTATGCGCTTGAGCGTTTGGCTGAATTGACACAAATTGACAGTCTGAAGACAAACGATAAAAAGGGAGACTTTCGCATGCTTCTCTGCACTGAAGCAATTTGTTACTCTAACGTAGTTCTGCCTTTCATCCCTAGTAATGATTTTCTCCGTCCAGACACTAATGATCAAGGAGAAAGTACTTTTCTAGGGAGTATATTTCCTTCTTTCTATGTGCAGATTAAACCCCAGATGTTGTAAACTTTGACTGATAGTGCCAAACCTCTTTACGAATGATTTGTGTGTAACACTTGGTGAGAGAAACTGCTGTGGTATCTGTGTGACACTGAATTGATTTGGGTTTTACATACATACATATATATGTATATTTTTAGATTATTCTGAAAGAAAGAGAACAACGAAAACAGCAACACCTGTTAGTACAGACAGCAGTACCAAAAGAGGAAGATAATATTTGTAAGTCTGCAGGAAATGTTATTGAAGACGAAACGCTTCCACCGGATGGTCAAGCAGGTATCTTTCAAAAGGAAGCTATAATACAGTATGTAGGTGGAGATTTGATAATCAGCACACTTAGTACTTTGACAAATGTGTACCAAACCTGTTTAAAAAGGGGTACAATAATAACATGAAGTTCAGCAAGATTCATGAAGTTCACAAGACCAAGTTCAAGGTCCTGCACCTGGGTTGGGGCAGTCTGAGTGGAAACTGGATTCAGAGCCGCCCTGAGGAGAAGAACTTGGATGTGTTGATTGACGATAAGCTCTGTATGACCTAACAGCGTGCACTTGCTGCCCATAAAGCCAACTCTATGCTAGGCTGCTTCAAGAGGAGCAGGTTAAGAGAGATGATTCTCCCTCTCTGCTCCAGTGAGACCCCACCTGCAGTACTGCATTTGGGTCTGCGGCCCAAACACAAGCAGGACATGGACCTGTTGGAACAAGTCTGAAGGAGGCAACAGAGATGATCGAAGTGCTGGAGCCCCTCTCCTGGGAAGAAAGGCTGAGAGAGCTGGGCTTGTTCAGCTGGGAGAGGAAAAGGCTGTGGGAGACTTTATCACAATCTTTCAATACCTAAAAAGGGCCTGCAGGAAATCTGGAGAGGGACTTTTTTACAAGGGCCTGTAGTGACAGGGCAAAAGGGAATGGTTTTAAGCTGAAAGACGGTAAACTTAGGTTAGATATTAAGTAAAAATTCTTCACTGTGAGGGTGGTGAGACAGTAGAACAAGTTTCCCAGAAAAGCTATGGCTGCCCCATCCTTGGCAGTGTTCAAGGCTGGGTTGGATGGGGCTTTGCGCAGCCTGGTCTAGGGGAAGGTGTCCTTGCCCATGGCAGGGGTTTGAAACTGGATGATCTTTAAGGTCCCTTCCAACCCAAACCATTCTGTGATTAAAACAAGAATAAGAAATGTATGACCTGTTTCCCTACTACCACAGAGTGTTGTAATACTGAAGTAGTGACGCTTCAAGATATACTTGACAAGTTTGTCTTTTTGCAATGCTTTTTACATTTTTTCATTGAGATATCTTTATTTACATGATAGCTGTTCCTGTAACACAAGTTGTCGAAGGGTTTCTTGAGAACACAGGCGTAAAGGAATCAGCAAAAGCTTCTATGACCTCAAAGCAGCCAACCTCCAGTCTTCCAAAAATCCACAGCAGGAATTTCAGAGAGTAAGTATTGATTGTACTGATGTATTTCCATAGTATCACTGATGTGACATTTTTTGAAACAAGCTAGTACTCTGTGTAATTGTCCTGGGTTCAGCAGTAGCAGTCATTTTTCTACTTCTTAGTAGCTGGTGCAGTGCTGTGTTTTTGACTTTCAGCCTGGGAGCAGCGCTGATAACACTGATGTGTTTAGTTGCTGCTCAGTAATGTTTACTCTGAGCAAGGATTTTCTGAGTCTCATGCTTTGCCAGGGAGGAGGGGAAGCCGAGAGGAAGCAGAGACAGGACACTTGACCCAAACTGACCAAAGAGGTATTCCATACCACAGCACGTCATGCGCACTATATAAACTGGGGGCAGGTACCTGAAAGGGCTAGAGCACTGCTGGGGTGGGGCTGGGTACCGGTGGGTGGGGAGCCGTTGTATTCTCTTCTCTTGTTATTTCCTTTATCATTATCATTATTGGTGGTAGCAGCAGTGGTTTGTGTTATACCTCAGCTACTAAACTGTTCTTATCTCAGCCTGTGGGAGTTGTATTCTTTATTCTCCTCCCCATCCCTCCAGGAGCTGAGGGAGGAAGGTGGGGGGGAGGGGGGGAAGTGAGTGAGTGGGCTGTGTGGCAGGGCTTAAACCATGACAGTAATGCCAGTTGGAGTTTAAACTGAAGGTTCTAATTTTTCTTTTTGTTTTCCTTTTCCTTTTTTTTTTTTTTTTGCCAGTTTTTCTGTACGCTGACACACAAACAGAGAAGTGTTATGCAGAGAAATAGTATGTGCATGTTCCTTGAAGAAAAAAAAGAGAAATTTATCAGAGGCTAAGGAAGGAAAAGGAGGTGCTGTTAAAGTACCTTATTTTAAATAAACGGGAGTACCAGCTTAATATTTAAGAAAACGAGTAGTGCGCTTATTTTTAGTGTGTACTTTGGTTTTCTGCTACTCGACCAAATGACAAAAATGTAAGGAATGTAATCAGCCAGACATTTGCATGCTGTGGCTAGGCAGAGAAGTGAAGGGAGGATTTATGTGTTATTATGCACAAACACTTTCAGTTTAATTTAAGCAGATGTGTATCCATATTTCCTTTTAAAAGAAGAAAAAGTCGTTACTATATGTGATGACGTAGGAGATCCAGTCATGACAGTTTAAAATAGTTTCTTTAGGTTAAGCAGCGTTCTGACTTTTAATTTTCCTCCCATAAATGCACCACTGGGCTTTTTGCAGCTGATGTTACTGTAACAGTTAATATTGATGCACCCATTCTTTATCTTCTTGATGCCATGTTTTAGCTCTAATTTAACTTCTAGTTGCATTTAAAATTACTTAATCCGTGTCCATGCAACACTGTTTTACTAAAAGCACAGTTTGAGTTGAATATGTGCAGTGTAACTCTGTTCTGCCTATTACAGGATGTAGAGCATTCAGCCAAATTTAGAATATTTTGTCTTTGGATTAGATTTCAGTGATTTGTCTTTAAGACGTAGTGAAGTAAGTCTGGAAATAGTAAATAAAAACTTAAATTTTGAGATAATTGCATCTCTTAAGATCGGGGACAGATTTTTTGGTCTCTTGTCTCATAAACTTATGTGAACTTGCAACTTGGCATCTTTCTGTTGACTCTGCAGTTGAGATATCTTCAGGTTTTCTCTTTGAGATCCTTCTTTACTGAATGATTCTTTGTAAAAGATTTCCCAGGGAATACTGGAAGGATTAAGTACATCCATTTTTATCCTTTCCCAAGAACACCACAAGGCTATAGTCCGATAAGTAAAATAGGATGACAGGTAAAAAAAAAAAATGATGCTGGGGAGAACGAGTTTGATCCAGATTTCCATCTTTGCTATAAATAGTCTTGTATTTATATAAATAAATTAAAATTCTTTACTTCTGTTGCTGTACTTTGATTGATATAGGTCGAAGTAAATGTCTTCAGAAAAATGCTCCAATAGAAAAATATTAATATATATATGTTTATTGTACATATGTGCATATATTTTCCAGTATAGTTTGATAGAGGAGCTAGATACTGCAAGTAACAAAACTTAATGGAAGTTCTTAGCCACTGAAAAAAATTGCGTATAAGTTTTTGTTTTCATGTATACAGCAAGTATGTTTGGAGTGGAAATAGAACAAAAGACAGACATAGAATAGATGGTAAACTGTTTAAATTTTGCATACTTATTACATATTTGTGTTACATATTTGTAATTTTAGGGGGTTTAACATTTAATTGATTCTTCCTTCCAGTTATTGCAGCCAGGTACTGAGTAAAGAAGTTGACAGTTGTGTGACAGATCTCTTAAAAGAGCTGGTTCGTTTCCAAGATCGCTTGTATCAGAAAGATCCAGTAAAGGCCAAAATAAAACGCAGGCTTGTTATGGGTCTCAGAGAAGTTTTGAAACACCTGAAGCTGAAAAAACTGAAGTGTGTCATCATCTCTCCTAACTGTGAAAAGATCCAGTCAAAGGGTAAATATGGTTGTTTAATAAAAGAAATGCAAAAAAGCGGACTCTATACTGACAGTATTATTTTTGGAGGAACTTATTTGAGTAGCCTTTGAAATCAGTCATATAGAAACGCCTTTCTTACTCAGATTGTTTACTGCTGTACAGCTGAAGAATGAGCTAAATCAAGACTATCTGGGGTGGTGGAAGTTGCCTGAAACTAGGTTCTGGTTATTAATTTGCAGTGCAGCCACACAAAAAATTGCACTTGTACAGCTGAGAAGGGACAAAGATTACTGATGCCAGCTGTGCTGCCACAAGAAGCCCTGCTGTATCAGTCTCTTTCAGATTGACAAGTTGTCAGTAATAGTTTGTGTTAGAATCTGTGGTAATTATTGTCATTACTTTCTGTTAACTCTTAAACAATTTCTTAGAAACCAGGTCTTGTCTTTTACAAGAATACTGAATTAGATTAAACTACACATAGAACAAAATAGAGAACACAGGTAGTCTAAGGATACTGCTAATTAAGAATTTGAAAAAAAAAAAAAAAGATTCTCCTTTAAAATTCAGATCTAATGCTATTATCCGTGTATTTTTTCCTATAAACTCTTCATTTCAAAATGCCCCATAATCTTAGAGTTTTGTTGGGGTTTTTTTGCTTTTGTACTTTTAACAGTACTGTCCTTTATTTATAATTACCTTGAATATTGTCATTCTTTGCTAATTTTATTGTCTGCTCCAGGTGGGTTGGATGAGACTCTACACAATATTATTGACTGTGCCTGTGAACAGAATATCCCATTTGTTTTTGCCCTTAATCGCAAGGCTCTGGGCCGATGTCTGAACAAAGCAGTGCCTGTGAGCGTGGTGGGAATTTTTAGCTATGATGGGGCTCAGGTAAGCTGAAATATGTAGGTTCATGGTTTTGTTTACCTTTACTTATTACTTGTAGAGGGTGGGAAATATTGTGACTTTAAGGCTTTGTTTGATTGTTTTGATATTGCACACTTTATCCCAGCTGAGGCAGAAGCTGGCAGCTCATCTGAAAAATCAATTTAGAAGTGCAGCCACTCAGCACAGTTCAGACAAGTAGTGTGGCCACCTCTTCCTGATATCCACTCTTCCATCTACATGTTTGTTATTTTTTTGGTTTTATTTTCAAGCAAATGGGTGTTTTTATAAATACCTATAAGTGCTTTTTCATATCTTTGTATGTGCTTGGCTGCTTTACTTTTATGTACAAATGTATGTATGTTCTATAAGGAGTATTCATTATAGATTTTCATAGAAATGATAAAAATTACTATATGATTTAAGCTGTACTAATATTTTGTATTTACATAGGACCATTTTCATAGAATGGTACAACTGACAACAGAGGCCAGGAAGGCCTACAAGGGTATGATAGCAGCTTTAGAGGAAGAAGCTGAAGGGGGACCAAGAGAAACCCAACCCAGCGTCTTAACCACTGAATATGAAAAAAATGGCTTATCAGAAACTGGCAAAACATCTTCCAAGGACTCCGATGAGGATGTACCAAATTATAGTGAGTATTTACTGACTTCGGTTTGATTAAATTTTCATTCAAAGTGCTCTTCAATGTTACCGTCTTAACTGAAACAAATGCTGCCTGTCACTTTAGTAGGTAGAAGGGGTGGGAAATAATTATTTTTTGTGATTTCCCGCTGCTGCCCCTAATTTTATAAAAGTCTTCGAGAAAATTCCTCTCTGAAATCCACTGATGGCAGGTGGTCTTCGTTGCTTTGTCCAAAGATATTTAACAGAGCTCCTTATTATTTCTATTTCTAAAAAAATCCTCTAAGCTTTTTTCTAGAAATGCACACTCTATAACTATGGTGGACTATTTGTGTTGAAGCGTGTTTGAAATGCATCTTCCTGTCCGAAAGTGTTCATGTGTTGTAAAGGCCTTCTACTTCCAGAAGCACATTCCTGCAGCTCTGCTCAGTCACCAGGCAACAACAGTTACCGCTGATAATGTGCAACTTAAAACTTCTTTCAAAGTGTTGAAAACTTTGAGGTTTTTTTGAAGTTGTATCCACCTTCAGAGTTAGCCGTGCTTGAGCAGGGGGCAGGACATAAAGGTTTCAATGGATCCCATCGCTTCTAAAGTATTCTTTCATGCGTCATCTGATGTCACATGTCACACCAGAGTGCCAACTTAGCGCTTAACGCTGAGAGGGAAGTAGAAAATTAATGTGACTTTTCATTTTAAGTATTTCCTCAAGTATTATACAGTAACCTGTTTGTTTATTCTAATATTCCCTAGTTAAAATCTGGAGGAGAAAACTTGAAGAAGAGTACAACCCATATGCACTGGAACTGGAAAAGAGTGCAGCAGCTTCTGAATTCACTATCACCATGTCAGAGCATCAGTAAATCCAGATCCAACTCTATTGGGCTTTTAATTGTATTTTTTCAGACCCCTAAGAAGAGGGTAGTAAAATACAGTAATCTAAAAAATACCTGAAGTCAGCTAAGTAAACTGTTCTGAGTCCCTCTAAGCAAAATAGGCACTGGAGCAAATGAGGCACTGACTAATGTTTTTATGTTCTTTGTGTTTGGTTGATCACTATAGCAGCTGATAACAGCAAATTTTCTTAGCCCCAAACAACTTGGAGTGGATTTATAGACTAGCATTGATCTGTTAGTGATACAACATAGCAAAAGATCTTGCTAGAAGAGTGATTTTATTTGGGAAGAGATACCATGAGCCAGAAGGCTGGGACTTGGGATTTGCTTTTTGTAACTCTTTTTTAAAGAACTTCAGATGTTTTTTATTGGTGGGTTTGCTTTGGTTAGTTTGTTTTTTTTTTTCCTTTGTTCTTCTGAAGAAACCTGCTGGGATGGGCAGGCTGGCATCAGTGTCACTCGCCTCCAGTCAGCACAAAATGTATTCTGGGTAGGCAGTTTGTTTGAAGCTAATTAAGGAAGACCATCATGACAAAGTCCCCAGTCAGCTCTTCTTTATGGTATATTTGTTCTTCTGGGATCATGCAGCAGGTATAAGGGAGAGTATGAACTACAAAGGTCTGAAATGCCTGCAGTGAAAATGCTCTCTTTAGAAATTTATGAAGTTGATTAACTGTAACATGATGATGATTCTTTTGCTACTGAGACTAGTTTGTCATAGGTCCTGCTTTGAAGTTATAAGCTGTTTTCTGAAGGACAGCATACGTGCCAGCCTGCCATCCTATCTGTACCTTCTCCATGCTGACAGACTCCTCATTCTTTCAATTTGGGGTTGTGTTGGTACATACATGAAGAAGTTTTTGATCAATATCAGATTGTATCTAAGGTGGGGAAAATTTCTATCTTAAAAAACAAAATGTGCTCATAATGATAGTGGAGCACCTTAGTGGGGATGTCCTATATAAATATCAGTGTTTACAAGTTCCAGATATAAGAGAACAAAGAAATTGGAGCCTAAAGAAAGTAATGAAGGATGCACATGTAACTTGTCAGTTGTTGAGAAAGATGATAGAGATGCCATGTGCTGCTGCCAGCGTCTCTGCAGTGTGTCTAAGTAAGTGCTTCACATATGGAACACTTGTAGTGCAATACTTGGGAAAGTAGCTGCCTTGTGAAGTTAGAAGTGGCATAAAAACTTTAAATAATTTTGAAGTTCAAACCATTTTGTAGAATGTAAATTGTATTAAATCTATTACAATATATTGATTCTATAAAGTATGGTTGTGACTTAATTGAACTCTTCTGGTGGGCATTTAATGATACTTGAAATGTCAGGTCTGAGGACGAATGTCAGCAAGGGAAGTCACTCTTAAGCTACAGTGCACAGTTGATCACTGGTTATGATGATGATCTTTTTGTATTAGTTTCTTCTAATTTTAAATGGAAATTAAGAGTGAAACATCCTAGTGATGAAAGATGGTTTTGACCAGCAGCTGTTGATCCAGAGGTAAGTTGTGATTTACTCATACTTGTACCACTTTGATACACGTCTAAAACACTGAAACAACTAAGTCACTGCATGGCATGGGAGCACATTCACATTAACAGCTCATTTTTCCTTTTTCTTTCTTTTTGTATTTCTTGTTGTCTTCCTGTAGAAGAGCATGAAAAGTTACTTTGGAAATGAAACAGGTTGTTCAAAACCAGAGTTATTTCCTGTTCTTAGACTGTAGCAAAATTTTTACTGCTTGCAGTACTTCACTGCAGAGGCAAGGCAGGAGTACAGCTATGCTCATCTAAAACTCTGACCTCAATATTACAAAGCCTTAGCTTCCCACTTAGCACCACTAAACTAAATTTTAGCCTGCTTGAAATCTATGGAACACATAAAGGAGGGACAGTGCTAGAAAAACCTTTTTATAGCTGTCCCTGAGCCATAAAAGATGTCAGAAGAGAAACACAATGTGGGGGAAAGATTCCCTCTGAATGCTGTCAGAAGTCTGCATCAATTTATGATTCCCAATGTAAAAAATAGTGAAAATGGTTCTTTATACAAATTTTCACCCTGCATGTGTTTGGTGTGTGGTCTGGTATTGGGGGGGTAGAGGGTATCATTCAGTTAAAATCTTGAACTGGGGAAAATGTTTTCTTCATTGTGGGAAACAGCCTGGTTTAAATCTTGCCTCTTACAGGATAATCTAGGGAGAAGTGTAAGGCTTTCTGCTGTTGCTAGGAGCAGCTGTCTCCATGGGCTACAGCTGTAGTGGTTCTTAGATGGCATCTTACTTGTTTCCAGATTGCTGAAAACCACTGAGGAGATGATAAGACAGAAAACTTGAATAATGCCTTAGGCATTTCTTTACTAGATGCAGAAGGATAGAACTTCAAACAGCAATGCAGGAAAACAGTTCCACTGTGGATTAAGTAGGCCCTCACATTTTCATTCTGCAGTTATTCATTAGGAATAGTCTTAGAATTCATTCAGCATTCTTAACTTGACATTTCCTTATTAGATGCAGAAGAACAGAACTTCAAGCAGCAATGCTGGAAAACAGTTCCGCTGTGGATTAAGTAGGCCTTCACATTTTCATTCTGCGGTTCACTAGGAATAGTCTTAGAATTCATTCAACATTTTTAACTTGGGTGCGCTGTAATCTCTCCCTATTTTGAGCATTAGTCAGAACTTCTTTATCTGGTACAGAAACTTTATTACCAAAAGAAATGTGTTAGAACAAATTAACTTGCTGACACCTTAAAGGAATGCTCTTCAGAAAAATGGGAAAAAGAGTATAAGGGTAAACATATTAAAAGAAAGTAAGTGACCAAGTTAAAGTGCCTTTAAATAAAGGTGATCCACATCTTATTATTTATCTCTAAATCATATGCCAAGATCCTCAAGCCCAAAATTAACTGGTTTGCTTAATGAACTCAAAACAGAAGCCATATATCATCATATATTGTTTGAGCAGCACAACTTTTACTGCGACCACTTTTGTTCTTCATTAAGCTGAAATAACTGGCATCCGAAAACCAGAGATAGTTCCAGGGTGAGTGGCACCTCTTCTGGCACATAACTTAGTTATTCTTTGGTGCAGTAAAGATACCCTCTCCAACCTCAAGCTTCAGATGATCTTCCTGAATAGCCAATTTAATACCAGCATTACAAAATAAGTCTTTGAAAGCTGTGATACTGAAAGAGTGCTGGCTATGCTTAACTTGCATACATTTCTCCTTCTAGCCTGTTTGTTCCTTTGTGCATTAGAGGCTGTTTTTCTTGGTGCAGCTCTCCTGAAGAAGAAAGAAGTTCAGAATGATGTGTTAATACTGCTTTAAAAGTTAACATAGGGTTTAAAGGTTGCCTGTACTAACTGTTCCACCTGCAGCAAACAGAAGGTATCAAAAGTAATCTTTTGGTCATCAGTTTATGACCTGTTCTAACTGCTGGTGAAAAATATTAAAAGCTAGCTCTGGACTACTGTTCTTTAAAGGAAGGCCAGCTTTGATGGACAGTACCATTTATGAAGTCTAGTAGTCTCTTCAAGCCAGTTAGTGTACAGATGTGCTAAAATTAATCTGCCGTTTCCACATACACAGACTTAACTGTTTCAGGCAGGATAAGGATTAATGTGTGATTAGTAGACTGAAGGAGCAAGCTGTCATAACTGTGAGTAGATGTCACAAATCAAGCAGGCTTTACCGCTGAGAGGGTCAAGAATGATGACACATACAGGAACACTGATCACTGTTATATAAATACATTTGGTTGTAGAAGCATCATAGACTCTCTATAAAATCAGGACTGTAATGTGCCATGGAGAAAGCACTGTGGGAAATTTCTGGAAATTCTTACCCATGTTTTCCTCCAGCTTTGCATCATTTTGTCATGTTCACTGATGGCACTTCTCCAGGTATGGAATTCGTTGGTCCATCTGTCCTGACCAGCACTATCTGAGAATTGTACATGGGGACGAAATAAGTGGATGGTATCTGTTCAGTTGTTATACGTCCTTTGGAGGATTGGGAAAAAAGGAACGAAAGCCACCATTCTGTCTTTCATTCTGTTCTACCTCTTCTCTTATTTGAAAGTAAGGTCTGTAGAAATGGTCATGTCTTTTCCTCTCTGCAGCAGACTTTATAGCCTCCAGAGTAAACAGATTCAGTGCCTGTACCTGTAATCCAAAATATCTAAAAAATACGACCTGCAAGCTAGGGTTCAAACCCATCCAAGCAGCTCAGGAATGCTGCAGTTAGATCATACCATGCCTGGGGAGAAGAATGATACGATGCAGCTGTCTGCGTGCAGTTTGTAGTTTCTTCATTTTTTAGTAATGTTATGTAGTTATTCTTAAATCCACTGAGAACTTAAGGGCTGTTTGCTGCATCTTGGTAGAACTCAACTCAGATTCTATCTGCCAGTTTTTCTTGCAGAATGTAATACTGGTGGCAACATACACAGATGTAGTATTTTTTGTTTGTCCTTCAGGACACAAGCATCTGTAATACAGTACTTCTGGAGCACAGTAAAAGCCTCCATCTGCTTTACATTTACAGTAGTTTCATTGACCTTCATTCTGCTGCCAAGACAGACTTCAAACTAACTGGAGTGATGGCAAGGCAACTGTGTAACTCCTACAGCTTTTCTCTGTCACTGAAAAAAGAAGGGTCGAGCTGTTCCTCACAAGTTCATGCTTACTAACCAGCTAATTATTTTTAACTTTACCCTGCCAACTTCATTACTCCTGCTGTCTTTCTAAATACTGTTCAGACCTTCTTCAGGCCTGGATAAGTTCTCAAAAGCTAGTTGCTAATGTTGTTGAGGTTGCACTGGTCAGTTGTGGGTACCCAAAGATCTTTCAGAGCTGCTGAAGTTAGCTCTGACCTCCTGCCTTGTTAGTGTCCAAAGCAAGCAGTAGGAACTGACCTCACCCAACTGCACGTGGTTTGCTGATAATCTAATTTTTTTAACATCCTGGGTTGCAATCTGGGGTTTTCTCTTTGCCATCTGACTTCCTTGGCATCAAAGAGTTTTTCTACTTTTCCCCCAGAGTGCCTGTTTTTAACGCTCCAGTACATGTCTGACTTCTAATTTGTGTCCATTAGTTTAGCATTTTCATTGCTAGAACGTAACTGCTAATAGGCAGGTTAGTCCTTTGTAGAAGGAATTTTGGTGGCTCTAAACTCTTTTCATAAACAATTCAAGCAGACACATTAAGTAAGAGTTACCATCTTCAGATATACACGTTTTATGGGTGAAAATTACAGAGCTCTGTTCATGTCGGGGTCCAGCCAAACACTGCCTACATTCAAAACCAGCCTACCTTTATCTTCCACTGTGATGAGCACTTCTGATGTTGCTTTCCCAGCTTCTGAGACGAATGAACATTTATATTCTGTATTTTCTGATACTGAATCTTTCACCCAACTCAGGACATGCACTCTGTCATCAAACAGCATATGAGATTGCTCAGTGATGCATGCGTTCATCTTCTGTCCATTCTTCTTCCAGACAAAATAGGAGCCATCCGGACCTGTAAAAATGTCAGTCAGTTATTTTGTGAGAAAATACAAGTCTTTGAAAAGAAAACAAAACCGCAAGACCTCAAAATTAGGCTCAAAAGCATAGCTGATTGTAATATTTCATTGGCTTCTTCAGCAGAAATTCTAAGTAAATTGGGATAAAATGGAGCTAGCATTGGTAATTTATGTTAAAGCCAAAGTTGTAAATGAGTTCATGTCTATAAATTCCATCTGGATTCCCAGGAGGGGAAACGTGCCCCACAAGCATGATAAAGCAGATGATGAACATCAGCAGCGTCTACCTGCCTTTGCGATTTCCTTCGGAGCTAGGCCATGTAACCTACTGCTGATCAAGCTAGCTTCTGGTACAAAGC
This sequence comes from Psittacus erithacus, assembly GCA_009867235.2. Classification (NCBI taxonomy): domain Eukaryota; kingdom Metazoa; phylum Chordata; class Aves; order Psittaciformes; family Psittacidae; genus Psittacus; species Psittacus erithacus. The sequence continues at coordinate 142,745 of WYDI02022629.1, read as the reverse complement.
TGACACCATCTGAGATGTGCCTTGCAAAATCTGAAATAGAGGCCAGGAGGGGAAAAAGTTCAGGAACTCAGTGTGTCAAAGATGCTGGAACTAATAATGAAAGAAGCAGAGTTGGAAGAAGCACAGGACCATTAGTCACAGCAGGCAATTAGGCAAGACAGAACTTGGAAGAAGCTTGGATCAACAACAAAAAGCAATCCAATCCTTTACCTTTGTTGCTGTTATTCATCTTAACCTGTGAGGACTGAATCTGAGTATGTCGGAGATTGACAGTATCCCAGAGGACAGAACAGCTGCTTCCAGAAAACCAGCAAGGCTGGCTGAAGTGTATTTGGCAGTATCCAGGCCTTCTCATTTAAAAGGAGACTTCTGAGCCAAACTAAGAACTTTGAAGTGATTCTGATATGTAAAACATGCCTATTTCTCCCTCAGGACCTTGGATCCAGACTAGCCTTAGCAAGAGAAAATCTAGTGAGAAATTTGGTGTAAAAAGAAGATAAACTATTTTTGCAAGTATGTCTTGACAGAACAGGTAACCTATTAGGTCAGCTTCTACTATGAGCATTTCAGATTGCAAACTGATGTGTCATTTTTCTCTAGATGATCTGATTCTAGGTTAGTGCCCTGAGAACTAATTAAATTTAGATGTTAAACAAGTATTCTTTACATCTGGCACTTCCTCAGGATATTGTGTTAAATTCTTAAGTCATTTGGAAATAAAACTAATATACTACAAATACAGAGACATAAGTTAGTAGTGGTAGTAAGGCTGAATGACAGAGAACGTCATCAAGTGAAAGCCTGGTACAGAGTTTATCTCTGAAGGAAAGAGAGAGGGAGAGGAATGGCACAATCTCAAGAGGGACTGGCGACAGCGCTGACAAAGTGGAGATGGCAAGCATATGCTGAACTGAAAACAGCCTAGCACACTGTCGTTATGGAAATACAGTGGTCTGTATTTGTTTTGCAATTAACAGTAGATAGGTTACATGTAAAAATCATGGGAAGCCTGGAACCAAGGACAAATTATTTCAGTAAACAAGTGCTGAAGTTGGGAGTTTGGACAAAGCAGAGGAATAGTAAATAAATACAGGCACAGCAGAAAGAACAACAACAAAAAGGTCTTGAAGAGTAGAAACCTACATTCAAAAAACAAATCTGGATTTCTAAAAGATGCCACAATCTGTCACGGCATTCATGCAGAAATAAAATGAAGCAATGGTATTTGCAGAGGGCAGGCTGTCTTGGAGAAGTTAAGACCAACTTGACTACAGTGAAGATCAGTAAAAGGAGGGAATGCCACATATGGCACAAGCCACAAGGATAAACTTTTCCAAGCACTGAAGAGTTACTACTCTAGTACTGCAAAGCTAAAAGCCAGGTGCTTGAGTAAAGCCATAAGCTCACAAACTTTATTTGCATGAGACGTGGGAACCAGGGCCATTACCTAAATCCACCAACTTGAAAAAATGCCATTTTGGGACCATGTGAGGAAGGGGTGTGTTCTGTGCGGGACTCTTCCTAAACTGCCCTCAAGTGTTAACTGTTCACAGCAGAGAAGCTGCTCTGCCTGCTGGTGCTAAAGATCACAGTTGTTCCAGAAATCTGTCAAAGGCTCTGCTTAGACACACATTTCACTAAAGGACTAAAATCCAGCGATTTCGCAATGCGGAAAATTCTGTGAGCTGTGTTGCTTCAGGTCAGCCACTTAAGAATTGGGCAATTTTACCCTCCCTTTCTTTTCTGTGTGGAAATCCCCCCAGATACACTCATTCCCATCTAATGTATAATACAAGTTAGTCAACAGCAAAATCAAAGTTCAAGCACTATTCAGGGTTTTTACTGATCGTATTTCTGGTTTCAGGCACTGCGCTATTACTTTCTCTATTTCAACTTCCTCTTCAGGATTAGGCAATAGAAACCTTGTTACTTAGGCAATAAAGCTTTATGTGCAAAAGCTCTGAATTACAGTTGTTACATGCAAGTATTTCTTACAACTCCAGAGAGATAAATTCAGACTCCGATGTAATAGAGAAGCATTTTTTGAAGATTGAGAAATAAATATGAACATATACTCCACATTTGCTGCTCTTGCTGTAGTACCAATTAATTACATGTCTAGTGCAGACTTTAAAGTATGAACTTCTAACATAATTGATCTACTTACTTTGCCATCCGTTTTAAGAATGCTTGAAAGATTGAAAAAGGTCATCTTATTAAAACAGTACATTCAAGCAGAGAATTAAACAGCACATCAGTTCAGATACGTACATAGCTATGTTTAAGCAACAGTGAAAGATACTGTAAACAGACAACTTTGAAAACATTGCTTCAATCTCAGAAATACAGTATTATCAACTTGCACGTTAACGATTTTAGAAAGGGAAACGTTAATAGTTATCAAACAAAAATGAAAAAGCCTTGATGCAGTGTCTGAACTACCCCTCTTCTCTGCATGAGCCCTTCGTGATTTCCAGTGTCCATGAAAGTGTTTGCGGCTTTTCTGGGCAGATCTCATTTTCTCTACCTCTGCTTTCAGCACTTGGAGTGAAATGGTACTGCCCAGGTACCATATGGGTAGTCTGCTGGCAAAATAGGTTCTGTGACCTACGTCAGGTCAGGCAGGTTTGCACAAACCATGCATTTAATAGCCAGATTATTCTGCCTCAAGATTTTCCACAAGGAAAAACCTCAGCAGCCATAGATAGCATTAGAAACCTGAACCACTGCAGCTGCTTGTAAACTTTTATCCACAATCTAAATGCATTCACTGAATTATTGGTGCAAACTTGATCTTAAGGTTAAAATAATAAGTAACACCAGATACAAAGAATGTTAAGGGAACAGCCACAGATTCAGAGCAGCATGCTGGTGTGCCTGGATAAACTGTACCAAATTAAGCATTTGCCATATACACGTCAAATCCTAATAGACATATGGCTTGCGAGGAAGCTTGGAGATACTAATTGGAAAGGAAGAGATTATGGATTAAGTATATATCACTGACATAAGCCTGGGGTGGCCAAGCCAGCTCCTGCCAAATACTGCAACTTGCAGAACTGTATAGGCATTTCAAAAGTCACCCAATGAAGCTGTACTATGAAACACTCAGAAGTGCTACCCCATGGCTGTTGGCTTAGCACACAGTTTCACCTCGTTATTAACATGGTTCTTGAAGGGTGACATTAAAACAAGGCTTCCCTATAAATTATTCAGAGAAACACTTCAAGACAGAGGGAGGTAAGTCAGGTGAAAGAAAGCAGGAGCCATCAGCAAGCCTAAAACTCTTAAAGCTTTCCCCAGCAAAACTAATCTCTCAAACCTGTCAGCAAACTGAAATCCAGTGAAGATAACTGACAGGGTATCCCACAGAGAAATCCTGGCAGGGTAACAAAATGTCCACGCAAATTCCCATGATCTAGACACTGCTACCAGAGACTATTGTCAGTGACAGGAAGTTTAGGCTTATTCCTCCCCAGTACACACCAAAACCCCTTCCAAAGCTCAAAACTTGCAGCAGATAAAAAATAATGTTATTCATAAAAAAAGGGATGCCTGGATTTAATGCTTGCTATCTAACTTACAGCTTTGGCTTGTACCAAATGCTGCTGAACTAAACATCCAAGGTGTCAGAAAACCAAGATTATACAGGAAAGCTGTCATCCAGAGCAGGGATTAAGTTTTAAACAGACACTGTAAGATGAGTGCAGAAAGATTATTTTAAATCAGAGATCAGAGTTGGCACAGAAGGTCAGTCAATCATTAACATGGAAAACAACCAGCAGCAGTACTCCGTAGAGGGCTGAAAGTTAGATTTAAGGCTGTTCACAGTTCCTTAAGTTGTAGGAGTCAGGCACTGCTGCTGACATGCTAGCAGAATAATAAATAAATAGTACATGAAGACATGAAGGAGGGTATCAGATTGGAAAAGTGGGGAGGGAAAGAAAGAATCTTTAAATTAGACAAGAATCCCTGCGGTTTTCTGAAAACGGTGTACAAGGTTGGTAGGCTGCATCTCGTCACGGGGGGTTTGGGTTGGTTGGTTTGGTTTTTTTTTAAATAGGGGCAATACTTCTTCGAAAACAAACTAGGAATATGTTGGCAGCAATGAAAAAGGAGAATCCCAGGAAAACAGACCTCTCTGAAATGCTAACAAAGAATATTGCTTCAAACACCAAATATTTCATACTGAGGAACCCACGACATGCTCCTTCAAAAACCTGGTGTTTTTGTCAGTTACTAACCCATTGGTGTAACACCACCACAAGCTGATGTGGCCTTAACAAGGCAGATTAAAAGCAGGAAGTGTTTCCTGTGAATCACAGAAGCTGGGAGAAGCTGCCTGTCGCCAGAGGTTATGAGGCACAGTGCATGGAGATGGAGGTAGGACACAGCATCTGCCTTCTCAGGGTGCAATGCAAAAGCAGATTGAGAAAATGGCTCCTGGCTGCGAGACGAAAATGTGATCCATAACTGTCCACGCTCCCTGTGATGAACAGCATTTATTCAGATATTCTCCAAGTGGGCCCAAAAAAGGGTCTGCAGCATGAACTTAGATATAGTTGTCTTTACAGAGCAATTAAATGAAGCACTAGCGTCTAGAATTAGGACTGGCAGAAAAAACATCAGGTTCCAGTTTGAGCTTGCTCACTGATTTTTGGCAGTCCTATCACCTAACATGCCTACTATGTCAATTGGAGAATATATTTGAGGGAGTAACATGCTCTCTAGAAATCACTGCTGCTCTCCAGAGTGCACAAGCCATGGCTTTTGCTCCATTGTTCACCAGACAGATCTAGGTGAAAAAGAGCTGGAAATAAGATTTTCATCTCCACAAAGGGAACAATGACATGTTGAAGCACCTCTGTGTCCTGGGTTCAGCAGTAGCAGTCATTTTTCTCCTTCTTAGTAGCTGGCACAGTGCTGTGATTTTGACTTTCAGCCTGGGAACAGCACTGATGACACCGATGTTTTTAGTTACTGCTCAGTAATGTTTACTCTGACCAAGGACTTTCTGAGTCTCATGCTCTGCCACAGAGGAGGGGAAGCTGGGAGGAAGCAGAGACAGGACACCTGACCCAAACTAACCAAAGAGGTATTCCATACCACAGCATGTCATGTCCAGGATGTAAACTGGGAGATACCCGGAAGGGCTGGCTCTCTACTCGGGTCAGGCTGGGTATCGGTCAGTAGGTGGTGAGCTGTTGTATTCTCTTCCCTTGTTATTTCCCTTGTCATTGTTATTATTGGTAGCAGCAGCAGTGGTTTGTGTTATACCTTAGTTACTGGACTGCTCTTACCTCAACCCATGGGAGTTACATTCTTTTGATTCTCCTCCCCATCCCTCTGGGAGCTGGGGAGGAAGGGAGGGAGGAGAGTGAGCGAGCTGCTGCATGGTTCTGAGTTACTGCCTGGGCTTAAACCATGACACTCTGGTAAGCACCTGCTGCTGAAGCAGTTGAAAAAGAGGAGACAGCTCTGTTCCAAATCAGTACCCGGTTTTATCAGCCATCACACAGAGGGATTAGTTATCACAGGCCTACAGGTTGTAGCCCTCCCTGGGAAGACAAGAAAAGTGTACAGGTAAGTGGTTTGCAAACTGGGCTGCTTGGGTAACAAGAAGTTCTGAGGAAGAGCACACAGAGTTGTGGTTATGCTCCACAGACTCTGACACCCAACCAACTCCACCACATCTCACTAGGCAAGACTAGCTGAGGCATTTCTAAAGAAGAAAGACTTGGCCGGGAGGTCAGGTAAAGGTCTTGTAAGTAAGTGGTACACAGAAGCAGATACACACCAAAGTGAATCTCTCCTGAAACAAGACACAAACCAAAAGTCATTAGAAATTACATCTGGACCTCCAAGCTCCCAGTGTGAAGCAAACTTCTCCTTTTATATATACCTAGTCAAACCATAGAAGCTGCCACAGATTCTGTAGTACCTTTTTCTTGCACTCCCCCCATAATTACATACATATTAAATTGAAATGGTGACAGTGCCTATTTTGTGACCAAATCAGGTCATCTCTGCAAATGGCCTGTGCAGCACCAAAAGTAAGCTGAAGGGCTGAGTTGATCATCTAAGGAGCAGAGCTGCTGCTTCACAGAGGTACCCCTCCATAGGGGCACCTGGCATATTCCTCAGTCTCAAAAGACTTTCTGACAAATTATTTTCTTATAACGATGGCTTGTTGAAACTGCAGATACCAATCAAACCCTTTTAAAACTATGTGGTGGGCTTAATTTACCTAAACCCTCTGCTGACACATGATGCTGTGGATAGAATTTACCAATGAGTGTGCAAGAACACTCACCTAGTGGTATAGGGGGAATACATTACAACACATAGTGCAGTTTGGAATGTTTTAAGCACATCGCACACCTATAATACTTGCAGACCACAACTACAACTCCTAACTGGACACCATTTCCTCACAGGGAGAAAGATATTCTAATGTTTCGTTATGTTTTAAGCATTTATAAATTTAAGTCAAACAAGGGGAGGTTTCCCCAACTGAGCTTATTCTAGTCCTTACAAGAAACATTAAAAGCAGGGTGTGTGTGTTCCTTTCCACATATTTCTTTGCCTGACTCCAACCTTCACAGACGAAAGTGCAGAGCAAGAGAAATTTCCACAGAAATTTTCCAAAATCTGCTGTTATGACAGAATTCTAGAATGCATCCTCTAGTCCCCACAGACGTTAACTTTCAGTTGTGCTACAGAAGTCTCCAATGGAGGAAGCCATCAAAGCCCGGGTAACACCAACACAAGAGTGTTTAATGCTGCCAGTTTTGCATGTAAGAGGACCACAGCAGACCTTGGTGACTGTAAAGAAAAGTGCCAATGTCTTAGTAGGATGACTGCAGCCCTGAGATACTGCAATCTAACATAACAAGAAAGATACTTCTAATGTCTGTGTATTATGTAAAAATGGTCTTGATATTTACTGCACTTTATAATTTTATGTCACAACTTCTAAACCCTTTTCTGTTACTATATTAAAGGAACAATCTCAATTTTTCAGCTTCTTGAGATTTATTATTTGAGATGCATCTTTTAGATGGTGCATATTCTAGATGCATCTCAAAAAATAAAAACCAGGTGGCATGTCAGAGATCTGCACAAAGGAATGGTTTTACTCCGAGATGCCTTTAGGTGATGAATATTCAGTCAGTGAAGAAAATCACTGAAAGAAGTGGTACAAAACTACAGAATTAAAAGCTGACCCCTGCTGTGAGATTACTTGTAGCCAAAGATGCTGAAACTGAGCCATACACAGATAGCATGCAATAGAACACCAAAGGTTTGAGGAGAAGGTAATCCTTAAAGCGAGATACAGGACTATTTAAAAGGTACAGACTTAGCATTCCCAGATGAGGATAAAGACAAACCAACCACAGATTACTAAGCAACCACAGAGATCAAATTCAAGGCTATTGTTTCAACAGAGCACCATTATGTAAGTCTAAGTACACTGCACAAACACTTAAAAAATAGAAAGTTTTAAAGCATTTGTGCTGAGGGTTTAATTGTTCTGGGACATGCAGAGCTTTTCCTTTCTAAGATAAACCATTTTCAGGTTTCAAAAACTGATGGTGTTACCTGTCTGCAGGTGTAACTACTTAGAAACACTGATGAAGACATGAAGAGATGTTCTGGGGATTATTTTATACAGCAGTTCACAAAAACCACCCAAAAACCAAAACAAACAACAACAAGAAAACCCCACCCTACGCTGGATAACTGCAACTGGTTCTGAAACAGAAGTGTGTGTCCATGGAAAATTGCTGTTTGATATTTGTGTTCTTGTAAGAGTAGAACAAAATGACAACTGAAGTAAACTCCACTTTCAGATACCAACATGCTGTAACTAAAAAGCTGTAATTTGTAGTCTTAGAAAAACATTTTGCTGTCCAGCACAAAGCCCCTTCCTCCACAGGCTCATTCTGCTCTGGGTGCTGTGCACCTCCACGCCTCTCCTGAGTTCTGAATGCTTTGTGCTAGGTCAGCCAACCAGATCACCCCAGGGCATCACAGCCAATACAATTGATCTAGGAAGCCTCACTCCAATATGACTTACAGAACCACTTCCAGAGGGAAGGCTTATTCATTTCCATGGGCAAGTCAGCCTCTGACATGAGTTGCTCCTCCTCCTGGGGCAGACTGGACACACCCTGGGGCGCAGGGATTGAACCCCTTGTCCAGACCCATGCTGCACAGCACTTCATGACAACAGTACAGCCAACCCTCTGCCAACAGGGTCACAAGGTCTGTTTTGGACTCACTCTAGATAGGCTTTGTCTAGAACTTCATGCAGTCTGCAGCAGCACTTGGTGAAGGGCACCGTATCTCCCCCCTTCCACATGTCTTTCAGCGCAACTTCAAGATTCACCAAAGACAGAAAAACTGCAGTGAATCACTTGCGAGTCTCATTCTTGTCAGGTACGGATATTTTCCCATGTGGATGTGGGAAGCTGTCTTACACTCCCTTTAAAATACCATGGCCACAGGGAACAGGCATTGTATGTGGGAGTTACCAGATACTCATCTCAGTATCTCCATGAAATAATAACTCCTTTAAAGCCTATTGCTGAGTCTGCAGAATGTTTGCCCGGGGTTCACACTGCCAGGGTTATTTTAATAAGGCTGAAAAGTTAAGAAACCATTATGGAAAATCTCCAGCTTCAGAGGAGCTAAAGGAGGCGATTAGACTTCTTGACACCATCCAAATCTTGGATGCTTGACAGCTTCCGAATCTGAGGCCAAAAATACAAATAAAGCATAACATTTTGCACTATTTCTGATTATAAATGTATTTAAATTGTTGCTCGGCACACTCAGGATATTCTAGTACTTCATCACTTGTCTGTGAAGGTCAAGAAAATACTACTCTACATCTGGGTGAGGTGTCAGTAAAACATCCTTAAGCAGAACCAAAACTGCTAGGAAAAAGCCTGTTTCAACTGTACCTGAATTCAACAGAGCACACCAGAGAAATTATAAAGCAGGTATATACAGCATCAGCTCACTGCCTCTCCCTAGCAACAAATGGTGTAGTATCTTGTTCAATTAATTGTAGCCTGCCTCAAATGCCTTTAATGGGTTTAAAGTTCTACAGTGTTAGAGAAAGCAGATAGGCTTATGGCTTGCCAGTGTGCTTCTAGCAGACAGGTCTTTGGAGAAATGTGTAGATCTGAGACTCTTCAGACTAGCAGAGAGAATCTGAGGGGCAGTTTGTGAAGGGAGCTGTGTTCCCTCCTGTTCAGGAAAGGCAAGAGTACTGCATTCCTGAAAAACTTAATTTCCCAGAAAAAAAATAACAGTGTGTGCATGTGGCTCTTTGTGCTGTATCCACTTTACATTGTTGAAATGAGATGGTTACAAGGTTGTAAAGTATTATCCTTAGGCAGCTTTCAGGTTAAAACATGTAGGGTGAATAACAGATGAGTAAGAGAACTCACCAACTCCTGATCAGCTTCCAGACAACTTGAAACAGACATGCACAATTTAAAAAAAAAAAAAAAAAGGAAAAAAAAAGAAGAGATTCAGCAATTCCCAATAAAATATTAGAAACTTGACTGAAAAGAAACCTCAGGTTTTTTACTGGATGATGTGGCAATCTGTACTTGTATCGTACACTTGCTGGTACCTATCATTTACACATAGACCGGGTACAACATTTAACACTCTGCCAGTCTTGTTTAACCCTTCTGCTCCTTGCAAACACATTTTACCTTATGTGCATAGCTGAGTGAAATGAAGTTTCATTACAGTTATGTTTATATAACGAAATATCAACAGGCACTGAAGGAATCCAAGTAAATCCAAGCAGAGCGCTTCCTAGCAGAAGTATTTGCTAAGCCATCCCACCCAGGATATGTTTATACATCCTCATGTGCAGGTTCCAGAAAGATGCAGAAGATCTGCATCAGTTAGGTAAGCTGCTGGTTTGCATTTGTTGTTGCTTGCTGGTTTGCTTGTTTGTTGGACGTTTTTGTTTGGTAGCGCTTTGTTCGGTTGGGTTTTTTTAGTTGGGGTTTTTTTGGTGGTTGTTCAAAATGATCAGAATAAAGCTGCAATTCTGGGCAAGGGTGTGATGCAGTAGCCAAATGTCATATTTCCCAAAAGGAGTCAGCCCCTCCACTCATACCATAAAGCCCAGTCCTTCCCTACTCTCTGAGAGCGGTCAGAAATGCCTCTGCTGCTGGCTCTTCTTGTCCCTGCCTCTCCCATCCTGGCACCTCTTGGGTGCCTGATTCCTGTTTCTTCCATTCTTCATCCATACCTCCTCAGGAGTAAATTCCACAAGCTGACTTTAGGACACTGCTCCTTACTGCTTAAGTTCACTGCGAAGGCAAATTACAATTACAGCCAATTTTTTAAAAGTAGCACAGGTATCATGTTAAAACGGACATCGCTGGATGAAAAAAGCAATTTTAAAATAAATTCCAGATATTCAGCATGATCAAACTGTTTAAATCCTTTGTGCTATTATTACAATTCTTTTTCATGGTGGACAACAAAAAGTTTCTGAATTGCCCATAAAAACAGTGGACAAATTATTGCTGAAAGGTCTTTTCCAATCTAAATGATTCTGTGTTTCCACTCTGAAAGAACCCCCATCCCACTGTTCTTTTTATCCATGGAAATAGAAATTATGCCTTTGTTAAGACGTACTCTAAAAATAATTTATACTTTTGATCTGATTCTGTGTAACACTAACACAATACAAAACAATGCTACTTTTAAAAATAAATCTCTACCTACAATCTCTTCAGAACAAGGTTACATATTAAGACCAATTTAGGCTCATTAAATCTCACTTAGCTTGAACAAGCAACTACTATCCAAACGAAAACTTAAAGACAAATGTTGAATTTCTGTAGAGAAAAGAGCTTTGCCCCTCTCCTGTGAACTTCAGATAATATATTCTTCATAATACGGAAGTTGTCATTACTCTAAGTACTTTACCACTTGAAATAAGACTGAAGAAAGAGTAACTGACCTAGACCAGAAACATACGCTAAATACAAATCCAACAGAAGTGTATTTTTAAATGGCATACATACTGATAGTGAAGAATATTAACCTGCTAAACATCAATATGCAATCATGATTCGGTGAACTCCTTCAAAGCATGCAAGTGAGCCTATTAATTGTCTACTAATACACTACAGTAGGCTGCTAAATAACAGCCTGACTTTTACAGCACAGTATTCACAGTGCCAGATTCTTAGTAACAGCACATTGATAATATATGCTGAAACAGTCTCTTTTCTTTCCTTCTCCCTCCTCCCCCCTCCAACATCCAAAACGTAAACCATACACAGTACATGACAATATATCTAAACCTTTAATGCAGAAAATGCTGGTTTAGACAGGGGTCCTCCAACTTACCTGTGGCTTGGCAGAAGAGGTGAAAGGGTCCCCGGACACTAACATGCTGTGCCTGGTCACTTAAGAAAGGTGGTAACAACATGACCTCTACAGAGTCTGTGCTAGACCAAACATCAGGCTGCGTACTGGTGGGTGAAGGAGATGAGTCACTCCCAACACAGGACAAAAAGGAGGTACCAGTAGGAGGGAAAGGTATAGGAGATGAGGCTGTGTGACAGAAGAGGACAGAAAATCAAAAAGAGGGTACTAAGGAAAGAAGTTGTAAGAAATGCATCACAATGAAGAAATAATGCAGACACACAAATGAATTTTAGAAAAGTAGTAAAAGGAAGTACCCCGAAGCCCCTAGAGAAGAGCACTTTCTTCCTTCGCCCACTTCCTTTTTCCATCCTTCTGCCCCGCCCTGGGTTATAACCAACTCAATTAAAGCTGAGAAGAGAATCTGCTCCAAACTGAAACTTTTGTTAAGTACTCTTCCCTCCTTAAAGGAAACCACAAGGAGCATCAGTGCTTGCAATATGGAAAGTAGTGTCACTGTGTCAAGCTTCATAAAAGGCAAGGTATAATACAATTTATTTCAATATTTATTCTGTTATATGTACATAATTAAAAATAGAAAAATAAAACCAAACTGAATCTTACAAAATATAAACTGTTTACACTAAGATGGTCTAAATTATATTCGCATGAAAGTTCAACATAGAAAAGCAGCCCAGGCATACTGCTGTTTACTGTTAAAATGTATTCTACTTCTAGCAATATTTACAGAAAGATGCAGTGAGAGGAACAATTCTTCAGGACCGCACCGCACAAAATGCTTTTACAGACAAACAGTGCTGCTGTGAACCAGGCTGAGAACAAATGCACACTGTAACGATTGCAGGCATGATTCACATAAAGAGTTCAAACTGATTGTTTTGAGCAGCTCCAGTTTCAGTCTCCAGTTGCATAGGAGATTGGGAAGGTGTCATCCAGAAAGGGTGATGCTGCAAAGATTTGTCACAACAAGAAGCTGAGTTATTTCTGAATCTGAAAAAAAGAAAAAGAATCTGCAATGTTTTCTCATCAGGCTGTATCCTAACAGTCCATTCCAGCAAGTCACTAGCTGAATTATTGTAGTTAATTCTTCTTGATTCCAGCTCTTGCTTCCACCGTGCAAAAACCTCTCTCTGTGTCACGGCTAACTGATACCTGCTTGCCTGCACTGTTTCATTAAAAAAAAAAAAAACAACAACAACAACAATAAAATAAAATAAAGCCAAGAACAAAAATCAAAGGAATTCAGTCTTCTATAGAAAATGGAACGCAACTGTGGCCAGCTTGCTGGCTGGTGGGGAGGGAAAGGAAAAAATATCAGAAAAGAGCATTTCTAAACCTATTACTTCCTCCCTCCCCCCATTTACTCCATTTTTTGTATTGATACTGTTGTACCTAAACTGCTAGAAAGCAGTGAAGAAAAAAAGCCTTTAAACAAGATTATCCCTGAGTCTTACATAAATCAAGGCAATGCTATCCCCATTATTCCTTAAAATCTCAGATACTTAAGAAGCAGTTAAAAAAAATTAACTTCAAACAACTAAAGAGACCTAGTGTGTCAAAACACAAAGCATAAAGCTAAAAGTAATCACTAGAAGCAAAGAGAAAAAAAAATGTCCCAATCTGGACAAAGTCTATAATTTACCAATCTGATAAACTAAACTTAATTTCCAATTTGGAATTAAAATGAAACTAGGTCTTTTTAATGGCAGCGAAAAATATGTGTAGACTGAAGTACTTTTTAAAGCTAAGTAAATTAGAAAATTACTTTTATCCTATCAGAAGAAGAGGGCTGAAGAACAAGCAAATAACTGCTCATGAGAGCAAAGCACTCTTTGGGGGTAAAATTGGGAACAAACAAATGGTGATCTGAAACTGGCCATTTAAAAAAAAAGTATAAGACAGTACAACACAAGATGCTATGGTCTGCAGACAAGAACACTACTTCTCTAATCTAGCGAGATCTGAATGCTAATTGGCTTGCTGTACAGCATAAGCATGTAATCCCCACTATGGTTCAATGGTCACACCCGTGCTCTCTGTGCTCATATTAGCTAGCCACGGGACCACAGACGCTTCCACCACTGAATCAGACAATTGGGTCCTTCAGTCTCCATCTGCATCCGAGTCAGCATACTTGAGCTCACACTTGACATCGAAGGGCTTGTCCTTGGCCTCTCGAGATGCCTGCGAATCCCCAGCCTGCAGCTGGCCATTCCCATAGTCGGGCTCAGTCTCATAGCCAGTGTCGTGCGCTGGCTTCGGCTGCTCCCCACTCTGGTGGCTGACGCTGCCTTGCTCCACCAGCGTCTCCTTCACACTTTGCTCGCAGTCAGAAAAATCTGACTTTTTCTTCTTACCAAGCAGCATGATGGAGCGGAATTTCAAGCACTGCCCTGGCAAGTACCCTTTGTAACAGTTGTAGGAGAGCAGGCACAAGAACAGAATAAAAAAGAAGAGGAAGAGGAACATCAACAGGAAGTTATCATTTGACTTGAGGAACATTGTCTTTTCCGGGACTGCGTCAGGAATGGAATTGAAGAGCTCTGTGTTGGAGGGCGCACTTGTTAGAACAGAGCCAAGGGGCTTTGTTACTATCCTTGCTGTTGATACTGGTACCATATGAGTAGTCAAGGTGTGAGTGGTTGACCCCTCAGTTGATACAGCTGACACTTTTGGCACATCACTATTACCTTCTGTTGGTGCAGCTGCTGTGGTGGGGCCCACCGTGGTATGCTGGATCTTCTTCAGTTCCAAGACATGCTTAGCCAGCACTTGAGAAAATTTCTTATTCTTCACTTTTTCTTCTGACAAACACTGGTAAACACCACTGTCTCCTTCTGATAAATTGAAGATGAGCAGTGCCTTTTCCAGCAGACGGTATTTGGGACTCTCCACTCTCAGCACATCATCTTTGAACTTCCAAACTACCTGTGCCAGATTGGACTTTTGAGAACACTTGAGTTCTGCTGTGCTCCCATGCTTGAATGTATGCTGTAGGGAATTCTCGCTTACTTTATCTGGAACATCAAAATAAATGTGCAGAGTATCAGCAATGATTCCTGTTTGCTCTGTGTATTTCACAAGACTGTGCTATAGTCTTAACAGAAATGTAAAGATTAAGGCATTCAGATTACCTCACAAGACCAAGATGACAGCATGCAAAGATCTTAGCAAAATACCAAGCTACAATTGTGTGCGAGACATCAAGACAGACTAGGAGATAGGACACCTCAAACTCTAAGACAGCCTCCACTTCTAAATAAGGATGACATCTTGTTGATTCGCTGCTGAGTGTGCATCTGAGAGAAGTCATTGTTTGAGACAAGGTGCTGAATTTGGTATCACTTTATAGGCAATTAGTGCACTTTAAGTAAATCAGCAGCTACAAAATACCCAAGAACGAATCGAACAAAGTGCTGTTACTCAACTTAAATTCTCTTCTAAAAAATTACCAGCACTTACAGCACACCCACAGTGCAACACCATAAATTAATGAAAAACTAACAAGCAAAACTCTCATGGCGGTCCATGCTTTGCTTGAATTAGAAATAAAAATAGAGTAAATCAAACTCCTCAGAGCTTTTTTTACTGCAGTACAAACCCCCTGTAACACTACTCTTAAGATCTCCTTCATCTGGCAGCAGCAGCACATATTGCAAAGAAAGGACCTATGGTTACTTTTATTAAATCACTACAAAGGGTACTTCAGCTGCTCTGTATCATGTTCCGAGTAACCCTTCCCTCTCACCAGAAAACCAGCTTTTTTGGGGATCATTTACTCTGATCCAGCCACAATAACCAAGCACTTATCGAGTCTCTCAGTAGAATGTCAAATGCTGTATCACAGAGACAGAGGCCTCTGCACTAGAAGTACTTATGGCAAATACTGCTTTCATTCACAAGTCGCTGTTGAGGTGCCCCCGTTCATTTCACAAGCTTGCACACTGCACACTGAAATGCATACACAGACATTTTAAGACATGCAGGCTGTACCAGTGCTCAAATATTCAACAGTATAGAGTATCATTAAAATATAAATGAATGTTCCGATAATCACAAAAAAGACAAACTAAATGCAACTTTCACTAGATGCGTGAAAGAGCTCTTTGAGACCTACTCACCAGAACAAGACGATGCATCTCCACCTATGTTCTGAATCCAGCTCCTGTAAAAGGAAGTCCAAGTATTACAATTTCAAATCTTGTTTCCTACAGCCTGCCCATCCTCTTGTCCTAAGCAAGATTCGTCTTATCTAAACAGCACAAGCAGATGCAGATAGATAAGAAAAAGTCTGTATTTGAAAACATTCGGCTTAAAAAATGGCACTACCAATAATGGGCAAGGCTGATGCAATATTGATTGTAACTATAAGGTAATAAAAGGCTACCATTACCTTTCAATTTCATTTTCTTTAAAAATATCAACACAGGAAGCTTCATGGGGTTTCCAAGCACAGTAAGGATCCCTTGCTAAAACACAATCAACACAAGTGGTGTACTTCTCACAGAATGCAACCGGAGACTGAACTACACCAGAATTAGAACCAGCATAAAGGTATCTTCTGCCCTAAAAAAAACAAAGCACAAAAACCAACACAGCTAGTCACTTCCTCAAAGCCAAACCAACCAACCCCTGAAACAATTTAAAGAGTTGCATATATAACAGCCATATTTGTAAAAACTGGAACATGAGCAGAACAAGCATTTTGATTACCTTAGAAAGAAAGCTTAGGAAAATATTCAGCTAGGCTGGAAGGGCAAAGAGACAAAAGAACAGATGCCTGAAACAGATACAGTTTATGAGAATGGAAAGTAACCATGTCTGTATCACAGAGCTTTTCCACAAATACAAATGCACTGACAATTCTCCTATAAGGCAAGGCAAGTCTGTGCTTGATGACAAGGCTGAAGCAGGCACATGCAAGCCTGAACAGGCAAGGCCTGCTGTATGTAGGACCTGCTGCTGTTAACCAAAGCAGCACTGCTGCCCTCAGCTCTTCTGCCAGCTGGGTCTCTGCAGCCACATCAGCAGCAGCCTTACAAGAGCCAGATGCAGCTACCTACTTGGGACTCATGGAGAAACACTGGACAGTATGCAAAAGAAAGCACTGGAAAAGGTGAAAAGAAAATGGGCGATATAAACAGAACAGCTGTTTCACCCACTGCTGCTGGGGATCCCGAATAATTATTATCCCGAGCACAACAGGAAAAGACCACTCTTATCCTGAACATCCTTCCCGTAAAAGGCAGGCAGCTGCCTAATTTCACTCATCTGCTCCAAAGATCAGGGAAACCGACGGCCAAAGGTACACCGTGAATTTACATATTATTATGCAAAGCCTTAAGAAAGGAGCCTGCACTGCAACCCAAACCACCAGCGACTGACCCTCTAGTCATTTTGAGAGGCTGTGAATACAAAGCTGAACAGCACACCCCAACCTTGGCAGTGGGTTGCCTTCATCCTGAGCAGAATACCGAGTGGATTTATCAGCACTCTACTGCAGTTGTCATGGCAAATGAGCCAGATCCAAGCACAGAGTAACTTTTCCTGTATTGCAGCCATACAGATCTCAGTGTGTCAAAATGTACTCAGGGATTGTGTCTGCAGTGACTCTGGCAGGAAGAATATGGTCACAAAGTGACAGGCAGATACCCAAGAGATTCCAGTAGAGAAACATTCTTTGAAAACCTCATTTCGTGGTGCAGACTTCTCGTCTTGACATAAGAAACAGCCTCAACTAACATGGCATCTTATGAATGAATTTAGGGTTTGGGGCTCACTGTCATTCTTTTATTAAGAATGTAAGGAGGTTTTGCCATGAGAATTCAGGACTGATTAGTCTCTTTGATGCAATGGTCATGAGGAAGTGTTTTAAAATCAAGCTAACAAATTATGTGTTCTGGCTAGCAGCATTCTCTAGCGCAAGCTACAAAACCAAGTCAAAGAGGACAGCTTTCAAGGCAACTCTTTGACACTGGATGTCGTGGTTTAAGCTCAGTCGTAAATTAGTAAACTACGTAGTCTGCTCGCTCTCCCCCCACCCCTTCCTCTTCCCCCCCTCGCCCTCCGAAACTCTTTGACAAACAAGGTAGACATATCATGGGAAGGACCTGAAGACTACTGCAGTAGTGTGTTCAGAAAGGACTGACTCCAGAGAGGTCTAGGGTAGCAACTATTAACCTCCTGTGATTAAACCTTATTATGGCCACTACACATACCGCAATACCAGCTTGACAAATGGCTTCAGTAGCAACTGACTGATTGCTTCTGTGATGTCCAGGGAGGTAGAAACTTGTGTTTTCATGCTGGGGAGCAGAAGTAATCCCTGCTTGGGTGGTACCACACCTATGCATCTTTCATGACTCACACTTGACCCAATCTCCACTCCTTATTGCTGAAACTATCTTATTATCATTATCTTCTATCATAAAGCAAATGCCGAAACTTCCTGTCAAAGTAAGGCATTTAAAGCTTTCTTTGCAGATAAAATAGAAGACATTAGCAAACATTTTATACATATATATACGCACACGTACTGTGTATATATATATGTAAGTTGCTAGTGTGATGCAAGCACTGAAATTTTTATTAAGTATCACACAAAAAGAAAAGCTGTTTCTAAGATATCTTGGCAGTATTGCTAAATACCTAGCTGCAGAGTTTTTATTGATCACCAGGTAGCTACTGAATACCAGCATTACTACAAGATACTTCAAGAGTTATTCTTTCCTTAAAAAACCCTAAAATTTCACCAGTTTGAGGGGTATGATACTATAAGCCACTGCTTTAGGTGGTAATTTCATAGACATTCATTGATTTGCTGGTCTGAGTAAGTACTGTCAGAAGTGTAACTCATGTAAAAAGTACACATAGTGATTATCCTCCCACTCCTACAAACCCAGTATTAAACCAAGCAACTGATTAATAGGCTGGGTTTGGAGTCTGTGGGAAGGCTTCTGCCCCCCAGCTGGAGCTGCAGCTGGTGCCTGCCAGACAGACAGGACCTCACCAGAGGTCCTCACCCCTGCTGCACTAACATGACTGCTCTAATGATACATTTAGTGTGCAGGAGCTTGCAAGATTTGGGTTACACAGTTATGAGTCTCTCTAATACACAAGAGTGTTCGATCATCTTAGGTCTATTTCCTCAGAAAGATACACCACTCCCCTGCTAAGCCCCACAAAGGATTTTTCCTCAAGAATTGGCAACGGCCACAAGGGGTCAGGATTTTTACATAACGCCTAACCTGAAAACTGGTACCTTAAAACACAGCTTTCAGCTTCTGCACATGAAATTACAGTGAAGACCCCCTACAACTGTATCCCAATCTCCACATTCCCCATTTCTACATACTTTTAGAAGCTTGCACCTACCAAAGACACTGAAATGCAGCAGGCAATACATAATATTGCTGCAGTGCAAGGAGTTACAGATGCAACCTCTGTCTCTGTGCACAGTGACAGCCTTTTCTTGTCACAAGGTCAGGTGGTACTAAAAAAGCTTTGAGAAGAGCAAAATGAGTGGAATGGTATGATGATTATAGCACTTACTCTTTTGGATGAAAGCAAGAGAGTTTGGACTGGCTCAAATTTGGGGAAAAGCTGTGTTTCTTCAATAATATGCATTCCATTTTCATAGCTGATAGCTTTGTGCAAGGCTCCTCGATCTGAAACGACAAAGTAAAATATTTAAGATCTTAAAATAAAAAGCCAGAGAAAAAATTGCACAACTGCTGTAAGTTGACTCAATCTGCTTGGTGTTCAGCTGAAGATTTCACACAATGTGTGCAAATGGCAATCCATAAATTTGCCACCATAAGGACCTCTGAGCAAGCAGTAACATTTTGGGATAAAGAATGACCACTTAGGGATTTTCTTAAATGTATTTTTGCTGCACTCATTGCAGTTTTGCCATTCTTTTTCTGCATTGATTTCTCAAAGCATGCAAGATTCTCCACTCACCACCACCCCCTTACTTTTTAATGAAAGCACCAACTGCTGTGAAAGTATTTTGAATATGGAAACTCAAGAGTTTCCCTTGAACATTTCAGCCTAATGAATCAGTACATCATTGAAAAAAAGTGTTTTGCAGAACCCACCTGTACTGATGAACATAACATCATATATGGAGCCATTGAGTGCTCTGACTCTGTCTACTACAATCTGGGTGTACTTCACATCTCGTTTTACTAGTCGAGGTCTGTCTCCCACTGGAGTCACCGAGTCATCCATTAGGGGATGATCTTTAACAAACTGCAATGTTTTGTCTGGCAAATTCAGAGAGCTCATGTAGTTTGATGCTCTGGCTTCACTGTTTATGCACTAGTGAGGGGCACAAACCAAAAAAGAGGGACAACCAAATTACACCATTTATTTGTACAGAAGACAGGAAATTAACAGCAGCTACGCACGTTTTCTTTTCTGCATTATTCTGGCCAGTAAACACACATTTATATTATACTCATTCTGCTGAGGAGGGTCCTCAGGTCTTGTAGCACTTCAGCTTCTGTGATGTACATAACCCTAAGGTTTGGATTACATTTTTATTTGGGCCCAAAATACATTTTAGAAACTCCTGCTTCTTAACTGCTTTTAACTGTCACCTCACTCAATAGTAGCAACTGCAGGGAATGTAAGACATTAAGAGAAATGTGAAAGAGACCCAGCACTATAAACGTGCTGGTTTGCAGGCCACGCGCTATATTGGATAAGCCTGCTGAACCCACTGAGACAATACAATGTTTGCTGTACTTCTGTTCAACTGACCTGAAAAATACTTGATGTCGGCTAGTGTATAATGACATCTATTTTGCCGCTAGAAAATCAGTAACAAAATCATGAAAATGCAAAACCAGCAAATAACTCTACTGTAGATTTAAAAAACCCACTTTTGATTTCCAGAAATAAAGTCCAGAATAAATTGCTTGAGTGTTTTTTCTACAAAGCCTTTAAAATAAGAAGCATCCAGGCCAGCTACCTAATATTTACCAGTTTCTTAAGTCCTAAGCATTAAAAAGAAAAGCCTTTTTTTTTTTATCAGATTCAAAATTATACAAACTTACCGCACCAGGTCGAGGATGAGGAATTTCCCCATTGTATCGTACCCACTTTGTATGAGACTGTTCTACCGTAGCACTCTGCATGTATTTTCCTTTCGAGAAAACCTCTTCTACAGCAGACAGATTGTAGGCACATACTGCTGACAGCCCCACGTTATTCCTAAAAGTTTAGAACGAGAGAAAGAAAACCAGAGGAATAATTATTACTTATTGCGGTAACCAACTGAGATTAAAAGTACTTATCTAGGAAAAGGCTGTACCACACTTACAGTTGTGGTGTGAAGACTCCGTATATCACTGGTTCCTTCAAAGTTGTAGACTTGAGAATAAAAACATCATTGATAATATTGAAAACTAAATTCTTATCGGGGTTGGTACAAATCAATCTGGCCTTCAGAAAGGAAGTCCATTTTTTCTGCAAGGTCCTCAATCCTCCTTGGTCCCTCTTTTGACATTTAAGAAAAAAAATAATAAAAAGGTGTTTGTGAGGAGAATTAGCATCATTTTTGCATTTAAGAACCACTGCTCTATAGCACGAAATTACTCAGCCCTGTTACTTTCTAACATTTCACCATAGGCACATTAATAAGCATTAACACAGCAAAATAAAGAAGCTGCAGGAAGATCAGTCAACAAAAATATTGCAGAATGGTTTCTATCAGTGCACAGAAGCAAGATGAGATATGAGACTTACAGAAAGAACCATATTTCAGCAGCACTTGAAAATTGAGATGAGTATAAACCTGCTTATTAGAACAAGTAAAATAAGTATGGAAGTATTATACTGTCCCTCGAGACAAGTAAGAAACATTGCATTGTTCTGTGACATCTAAACTACGATTTTAAATTCTAATGCTATAATAAGCACTTGAACTTGCCTGATATTAATAATTTCCTTAGAAGAAAGGCAGCAATGGCTTAATTCTGAAAACAGTTACCACCTTTATTAAGGATTTGCAGGACTCAGACTTAAAGAAGTAAAGATATATTGATTAGAAATGTTTAAAAATATTTAGTACTTAAGCTGTAGCTCTGTTACTTGTCTTCAAAAAGCAGGGCATATTTGAACATCACTAATATTTCCCATATTCCCTATGGAAAGTATTAGAGGAAACCTGCAAAACTTAAGCATAAAAATGGTTATAGATTTGCAGTCTGCCATTGATTCTCATTTCAAACAGCAGCAATAAAGCTCTCATATTCCATGATACTCCCCTTTTAAGGAGTGCACAAGCTGCCAGTGGGCAGAGGGCCACAATAATAAGCCTCATGTAAACCTGCCTCCAGCTGCTTGTTTAATGGAAATCTCAAGAGCACTAACTTGTTACTGATGTTTTGACTTCCACGTTTAAATATAAAACAGTACGGTCAAAATAAAACATTTCAACCTCATCAAAATGAAATGGAAAAAAAAAATCCTGAGGAAATTGATACATTCCAGTGAAAAAGTTTCAGTTAAATCAACATTTTCTACTAAAAAATAACCTTTTTCATCAGCAAGATTTTTAATCAGCACTCCCAAGTACATACTTGAACCAGCCTAACACACTGAGGTCTAAACACAACACGTGTGACAGAATCAGGCTGCTGGTGACCATTTCCCTTGAGGCTCTGGCAGCTCCAACAGCTTCATGAAATTTTACCACTGTGCAAAATTAAATCAAGTATTTGCTCCCAAAGCAACAATAAGGCTTTCTCAGTTCTGAATAACTGATTGAAACTGCTGATTCACCAAGTGTGACCACTTACATTTGATTGGCAGTAAGTCCACAATAATAAATGCTATTTTAACACACACAAAATTCTACTTGAATTAGTTAAAATAAATTGAATTAGTTAAAGTAAACTGAACTACGTCCCACCTTGCACACTCTAGCTATTCTTGGAATCATCAGTTTTCCAACAAATTCATACTCCACAGGCACCTCAGTGAAAAAGAAGTATATCTTGTCATCTTCTCCGTCTGTGCTGTTTTGGTCTGCTCTTACGACATCAGCAAAAACAAAATTAGGCTCTACAAATACAAAGAGAAGAATTTTGTATTATACATGAGACTACTAACTTGATTCCCTCAATGACCCTCTAGGAGTCCTCTTTCACGCAAACCTCACACTGCATATAGACTCTCCAGTCACTGACTTCCCTACACAGTTTGCTATTTATCATATAAATCGCATTTCTAAAGAAATAGAAATAGAGGAAAAAAAAACCAACCCACAACCCTACAGGAAAGCACTAAGATACTTGAGAGACCTCTATGGTTTGACATCTCATTATTTCCAACGTTTTTCAGTCTCAAGTGCAGTTTTCTGACAGGCCTGGAAAGGTACCTTCACTTGCACACTGTTCCCTTATTTCAGCTATTAGTAAAAGCAATAAAAAAGGTAGTATCGTTACAACATGTATTACAGAACTCAGTATTTTATACTTTTTGGACTTAATGCATCTCTTGGTTGCATGACACTGGCGCTTTTTGGCAGAAAGCCACAAACCTCTGAGCATTCACAAAACCTGGTGAATTCTCAGTTTCAGGAACTGAAATCATCAGGAACCACAATCAACTCAGTTTGAAAGCCTGTTATAGACCAAAACCATTCTCCTTCTTACTATATCATAACCATGCTGCATTACCTTAGGGATGAATAAGTAGATGCAAAATAAACCGCAGCACTTTAACATCAAGTTGAAGCCTCTGTGGCTTAAAACTGTTTTCATTGTCTATGCTATAAAAATCCTGATATTTCAAAATAATGTTTCTTGATAGCATACTGATATTACATATCAGTGAATGCCAGTATAACAATATCTTTGAGATATTAGACAACCGCCCCTTAACTCAGGTAAGGCACTTAGACTCTGTGTGACACTGAAGAACAAAAAACAGTCTGATTCAGACAGTTCTCATGCCCACTTACCATTAAGCCAAGGTATTGCATACTCTGTTCTGAGAGGGCTTTGATGGGAATGTCGTGAAATGATAGGTTCACTTCCCAAAAAATTGTAGGAAGTCCCGGAATAAAGCTCCTCATCTTTAACACAAGAACAAGTATTTTAGACTTTCTTATGTACTAGATAACAAAAAGGCTATATAAATATTTCAGGAGACTATGTAAGCTTAAACTTCCCACAAGAAAAGATAAACAAGGATTTCCTCTAAATTGTCCCAGACATGTCTTCTATGTTTACATTTCTCAAGGCTGACACTTCCACACCTGGCATTATTACTGCTCTAACACTGGCAACTGGCAAAAGTCAGTATCGCGTTTGTGGTACTTCAACACTAAACATGTAAACCTATGGCATATGTACCAGCATGTACATTTACTTCAAAAATGACACAAATTTTGCAACTACTTTACTCCCTCCATGCCAACATTATTCAAACTCAACTTTTAAGAATCTCGGCAACAATATGGGGAGTGTGTTCTTCCTTCCTTATTTCCCATTTTGTGTTACTTTGAGCTTCTCTTTTATGGTCTTGTGACACTAGGGTACACCCAAGAACTCTGGTTTCACTAAACCAAGACTGAGTAGTATCTAACCATACAGGAATACACTCAGAATATATTTCTCACTTCCCTATTCTGTCTCATGTACATGTCTTCAGGACAGCTAAAAAATTCTACTTGTCACATTCACTGGAATGACAGTAATTGATACTACAAAGACAGTGAAAGTACACTGAGACAACCTTAACTTAATATATCAAACACCTGAAAATATAGTTGAAAAATGAGTTTTTTAAAATGTTGCTTACAAAACAACACAGAGTTTTAAATTCTCCTTTTAAGAAACATGCTAAGTTTGACTATGTAAGTATTTTAGTGTCTACCTGAATACACAGTAAAGATGTGAAAACGTGGACATAATCTATCATTTCTATAATTGAGCGCCTGGAGAATGACAGTGGAAAATAATTAAACACTTTTATAAATAATAACAAGGCATTAAAGTCTGAACTTACCAACCATAACAGAGGTGTAGCTTTGAGCAGGATCAAATGGACATCTGCCCTTACCATCTTCATTTTTACCTCCAAGTTCAAATGAGATTAAATTCTGCAAAAAATTAAGTTGAAAACCACAGAACAACTGTTAGCACCTTTTTCTTTCAGCTACTTCACTCGCAAAGGTAACTAAAAGAAATAACACTAAATAATGGATCACATCATCAACTTCCAGCATCAAAGGCATTTTTTGGTAGTAGTATAAAAGGCAAATATGCATTTTCAGAAAATCTTGTTGAGTCCAGCAGACGGAGAGAAAATGTGATCCTATGATTTGTGGGTGGAAGCAGAAAAGCACAGAAGATGAAAAGTTAAATCCAGACAGACCTCAAGAGAGGGCACCAAAAAAAAGCCAGACAGCAGGAGAGGCAGAACTTAACTGATACATGGAAAGAGCTGGCAATTACTGAATTAGCCTGCACAAAAATGGAGAGGCTTAGAAATCGGAGCGGCTTTCTGAAGTAGACTCAGCCATTTTCAAGATGGGCCACAATTTAACTAAATTTCAGAAAGCAAGGAAGTACTTCGGCTGCCACTTTATAAATCCCTTAAAAAACAAGGGAATGAGTTATCAGGAAGGTGACTGTAGTCTCAGTACTGGGAAAGTGATCAGTTACACTGTGTAATGAAGATATTGAAGGCTAAGGGCAATGAATTCTGGAAATGTACCAGAGGTGATGGCAGGCTGACTTGCAGGCAGGAGAGCCAGAAAAGAACAAACAATTACAAGATCTCTCAATTTCAGAATTAAGAGCCACAGTAAGGCTAATGAGACAAGAGTCAGCAGCAAGAAAAGGGAGTTGATTTTGTGCCAAGACTTCACTCTGAAGCATTCAGCACTACAAAGCTGTGGCATAGCCAGGAGCAGAGACAAGATGAGACAGGAATCTAAGAAATTTCAGGGACATTCAGTAATGGATGGAAGTCACAAAGAATGCAATTTCAATTTTAGAAACTGTTCTTATGCTAACGCACAATACACAAAGAATTATGAAAGCTAAGAAGAAGTAAACCCACAGTTAAACAAGGTGAATCAATAATTCAGTAAGTGCTTTGAAAAAGGAACAGCACAACTTATTTCCATCCTCTATCATTACTGTGGAACAGTGTAATATATGCTCCAAACATTACAACCAGCACTGAAATTGCAGCAGCCTCTAGGAATGGAGATTAACTCATTGTTTAAATGAGCTGCTTGTAAGTTACAGTTGTTACTGGGTCAGAACTGTATGTACATTCTTACCAGGTAATCACATGTTGGCTGAAATGCATTAGTTCCACACACATAGAGAAAAGTATCGTTCAGCTGTTGCAATACACGCACATAATTACGACACTCTGTCTGCAATAAAGCATGAGAAAAGGCTTATAAACCACAGCTTACAACATAAATACACAAAAATTGCACTGTCAGCTCATCTGTTGCCGCTACTTATGCCACACGAGTAAAGCTGCTGGGCAATACAATCACCACTGAGACACCTTTCTCCCTGCAATCTCCAGGAGCTGTGGTTCCCCCAGCACCTGGTTTCCTACAGTAGTGTGCAGCTGCCTCAGTATACCTATCAGGGTAGCATGACCAAGTAACATAGTCAGGAAGGTGCATCTCAAGTTGTTCCATGAAAGCACAAACTCCAAAGACACATCCAATCCATGGGAAGGTCTAGTTAAGCACAGGGTAAGTTTTAGACTTTGCAATCGCTCGCCAGCCTAGATGAAACAGTAAGTGATAGTCAAGGTTGCTTCTTAAGAGAAGCCTCTAATACCATTAAACTATCTACAAAGCTTTGTCACTTATATCCACTCTGTTGGTTTGGGGTTGCCCCACCACCACCACCCCAGTTCCTGATATTAATTGCTCATCCAAGGAAGCTTCTTCATCCTTTTGGCTCAGAAACAGAACAAGTAGTTTGAGCCAAAGCCTTGAATAAAGGATACCATAAAGTTTCAGAATAACCACCAAGAAAAACAACCCTCTTAAACACACACTGAGAGAAAAAAAACAGCATCAACAACACCCCTTAATCCTTGGTGGTAACACAGTCAGATAAAACCACTGTACTGTAGTTTCATAAACTACTTATGTAAAGATAAGCACTGTTGTTACTCTTCCTTCTTATGAGCCAAACCAGGTATTTCTGTGACTGTATGGTAGGTTTGTTATGGCAGAAAACTGGGAGTTAGGTGAGGAAGCTAAATTTTTTTCTGTCAGATGAGGTCCTTCCACAGCTGCAAAATGCCTTTTGCTGGCACTAAACAGCACAGGGGTGATGCATGGGGGAGACGACTGCCCATTTTAGTGTAAGGAATAGCAGTAGTGGCTTAATACATTGACTCTTTTGAAACTACTGTACTATGCAAAACATCACAGCTACTATAAATGTGACTCATAAAGGTTATGGGTACAGTGAAGGAAAAGTATGGATGGCAGTAAGCGTGACTTGCTAAACTGCAGGCAGGAAAAAAAAGGAAGCTTGGACTGCTGGCAAAGTACCTATTTCGGGGGTCTAACACCCCTTCTACCGAACACAAATAATCTCTGAAAAGGAGTGGTAGTGATGCAGGCACCACCCACTAAACTATATGCGTGTGAGAAAAATTCACATTTCCCATATTCAGTTGTAGATGTCTGAGTTTTATTACTAGTAAGTCCATCTGAACCTGGAGAACAGAAATGACACTCTCCACTGCCTTCTGAAGAGACAGACAAGGAAGAAATGGCCCTTAAATACCTGCCACACCTCATGTGAGGATAATGTATTGATGGTTGTCAGCTGAAGAAAGGCAGTAAGCTGAGCCAAGGGAAAAACAGCCCACTCCCATCTTGAGGAGGCCCACAAATGCAGGAGATCTATCAGTCTTGGATGCAGCATCTGGGATTTTATAACAGTGTGAACCAAAGAAGCTGTCAGGTGCCAATGTCAAATCCTTGCAAGGGTAGGGCAGGACTGCTTTCTGTATTTGCAGAGCTTGCAGACTTCCACTTTCCAACCTGTGCTTAAAAGCCTGATCATCAGTCTTGCACAGCAGACCCTCACTTTACTGTATCACTAAATAAAGCGGTGCTACACATACAGCCAACTGCTGCAATCAAACCATCACCACAGAAAGGCAAAACGAGCAAGTCAGCTTGCTCATTGGCAATGGAGAGGAGTTTGTGGGATCCCAGGGGCTGAGCTGCCTGCACTGCCGATCTGGCAGGAGACCAGTCTGCTCAGGCGCTGGGATGCTGCCTGAGCAGTCACACTAGTGAGCAGCTGCTGCCACAAGGGGCACACCCACTGAGCACTACAATAAGAATATATGTTGTTAGTGAATAATATGCTGGTGGAACAGACTGGCCGAATAAATAAACCCTATGCCCAAAAGCAGAGCAAACAAATTATCAGTGTTTCTCTGAAATTAAATGCTGGGGAAGGACTACTGCAATAACAAAACACAACAGTTGCTATCAATTACTTCAGTGAAAGTACTGCTGGTTTATCATTTCAATAGAAAAACTCGCAGTATTAAGCACACATTAAGGTGTGTTCGGATTTTCAAACATTTAAATAATATTCACCAGCAAAAAATGAGCCAAGAATGGGGAGGGGAGGGGAGAGGAGGGAGAGAGGGAAGACTAAGGAACATTGCTGTTTCTAAAGGTCAAGTTAATTAAAAAAATTAGGTGATCTTTTGAAAATTTTAATTTCAAACAGTTGGAGCCTTTTTTCTTTCAACATCACTCCTCTTGAAGTGTAACATTTTTTTCCCAAAGTTCAATAAAAATACATACCTGTTCTGATTTGCCCTTGACTGCACATTTAGTCCTTTTATCCTCTGTGACCTTCCAGTGTAACTAAGTGAAAAAAAACAAGCAACAAAAAGGCACATCCAAAGCACTTTAATTCAACACAAGGTCTGAAGATCTTGTAGTAACACACAAAAAAGGCAATCCTAAGACTATCTGCAGCAAATGTAAGCCATTTTGCAAGTAGCTTTCAAAGGTTCAAAGCCATTCTTTCCTGAAAAGGTGACACTTCCAAATGCATGTGCCTTAACTGGGGTTAAACCACTGCTATTACCTTTTGGGTTCATCATGATGTTTCCCCTCAAATTGCTAACAATGTTGCCATTACTATAGCCATTAGGGAAATGCAACTGTAACTGTTTCAAGTACTTCTCCATGTTAAGCGCTCCTCAATTTCATTCGCACATGAATAAAGAACTTTAGGGGGAAGGTCGTAGAAAATTTACTGGACTGATTTATACTATGTGGAGAGCTACATGCACTCATAAAACAAGCTTTATACACTGGTGAAGACTGTCCACCACCACCTGTGAACACGATGCCATGCCTCCCTAAGCGTCAGCCTGCGTGGCTGATGGGATGAGAAGCAGCAGCCTGGGAAGGATGGGAAACAATACAATGTTAGCAGACTTCTGCATGGGCTCATCTACTATGAGAAGCCAGCGTCAGCACATCCAGAGTACTTCTCTGAACAATCTGGATCAGACCTGTCTGCACCAGCACTTGCTGCGCAGACATACCTAGAGACACAAAACAGAAGCTGAAACTGCAAGGACAGGCCTTCATTTCATGTGAAACACACCTGAAGCCTGCTACTCCTGAGCAAGCTCCACCTCTGCTTCTGTTTTGGATTAGATTATCTTCTGATTCAGATTAACAGAAGATGGCCCATTCCTGCTAATAAAAATATGCATAAAACCCGCCACTACAGTTGATATCAAAGTCCCCCCAGTTCAAGATTCTGTCCCCAAGAAGAAAACGCCTAAGGAGACTTCTAATTCCTTGTTTATATCCAAATTCTTTCTTCCGCTCATCTGATGGAATGTTTTACTCCATAGCCTCTTCCAGTAAGTAACACACACACAGTATTTTCTCTTTTAGGTACATTAAGCCAAATCTAAAGTGCAGTGCTACTGATACCAGGAAATGAAGCCAAACATGAAGTTTTGTTGGTTTTTTGTTTTTGTTTTTTTTTTTACGTGTATGATAATGTATTAAAACCATACCTCGTGCTGCTTTTCAGCAATATTCACTGCATTTACTGCAAAGATCACTTCTCTGGCTCCCACATATAGAACGTCTTTGTCTTCACTTAAAAGCAAGGTTGAATAGTTTGACACTTCCAATTCATGAAAATGTATGAGCTGGACCTCTGTTGAAATGGAAAAATATCACCACATGAATGAACAGGATCACTTAGGGTCACGTTTATGCGTCATTTTTCTAAGTTATCTAATAGCTGTCTGATATCTTGGAAACAACAAAGGTTAGTTTGGACAACCCATGTAACAGACAAGAAAGCTATCAGAAGCTTTGTTCAGCATAAACAGAAGCCCCAGTCATCAGCATTAAAATCATTGGTCCTCACTTCTCATTAATTTCAAATGCCTAAATATTCTCTCTTGTACTGATTCCTGTAACTCGCATCTTCATATTTCTCCACCTGTTAATTCCCTTTTGCCTGATCTTCCATCTTACATCCACTGTCAGGTCCTTTCTCACCTTTTTTCTTCCATATACCCACCTCCCATGGAAAATGAGCTCAGTCACAACATCCCTTGCAAGTGCCCCAAACAAATCTCAAAGAAAATTGTGTGCCTTAAGAGATGACACTTCAGCACAGCAGAAAGAAGACACAGAAGCTAAAACAGAACAATTTACAGGGAATCAATAAGTAGGTGTTGGAGATAAAAGGTGAAGCGCACATGATAAAGAAGTAACACTAGGGAAAATCAAGATGAAAAGAAACAAGAAGAGAGAAAGACATTGGGGAAAAGGTAGTGGAATGAGGAATTACGAAGACTAACAGAATGGCTGGGAGAAAGATGACACAAAATGACTAATATACAAGAATACTTTTTCTGCATGCATAGTCATAGTGGAAAAGGGACTGAAAGCTTGGAAGACTGCATATTTTGTGCAAGAGACTACCACAAGACTAATTAAGCGTGGCTTTTTAACAAACAGGCAGACAACAATGTATTATGGCTCCCAATTCTAACATTAGAAATTGCATTTTCAACCGTAATACTACAGAAACATCCTTTTGAAACTAGATTCTCAGGCATGTAATTTTAAAATCTTTTACTTGCTAGGAAAATTTTCCCTAAATGGATGAACTGGTTCATACCACTCCACATGTTCATTCCTCTGCTGAACTAAGTTCGCCTTCCCATTCAAAGCAGGCTTCCCATGTTTAAACACAACAATCTTTAGCAGACAGAGACAGGGAGAAATAGCAGGAATGAAAATAAATTCCATTTATTTTGAGCAATTTGGGTACGGGTCTACAGTGTGTTACCATAATACCAGCAAATGGTACCTTGCTAAGTTTTAACTATTATACAAGACAGAAGCATCAAGGAGAGTAAGCAAGAACTATAAACCTCATCTAGACCATTCTTTTCCAAAAGCTACATCAGCAACTTGCTAATTGCTATACCAATAAACAGGGGAAACACTTTCTACAGTCATCTCAAATAAGCTTACTACAATCTCTGTCTCCATCTGTTTTTTCCTACACTGCAACTGCTCAGTATTTAACACCCTTATTTAGTGCTGTTTCTTCACACTACCCACATGCTTGGTTTTGTTCAGTTACAGCACACTTGAGTAAGCAACTGTTGCTAACTAACTAGTAGTAAAGGAGGACCCAAACACAACACCTTGTAAAATGTAAAGTATCCATGCCACATGCGGGGTGTGTGGGGTGCGAAGTACTTCACAAACAGCACCAATAACTACTTTTTAGTCTTTGCTCTAGAGGTCTTTTCAGATACAGGCTAAACTATTAAACCAAAAGCTAAAGGATTTTATGATCGCTATTACTTCCTTTTAGCGCAGAGAGAAGAGAACCCTTTAAGCTTTGTTTTTCTCTTGAAGCAGGCTTCAGCAGCAGGATCCTTCAGCTGAGAAAGCCAAAAGATTTCTCCTTTAAAAAGCTATGTTTTCAGATCTGCCTGAAGGACCTGAAAGAACCTCAGTTAACCCAGCGCCTAAATCACTCTCAAATATTCTTGTCCTAAGCACTTCATAAGATGACTAAAGCAACCAACACCTGACCAAACGCACAGCAAGCAGCCTGAAGAACATCCAGCCTCAACAAGTTTCAGATCCCACAGAAATCCTGAGGTTGTGACAATGTCCCATTATCACCGTACTACAGTTTCTCTTCTTACCTTTGTGCTCCCAAGTGATCCTCGGTACTGGGCCAAATGCTATTGCTACTTCCAGTAAACCCCAAACTGCATAAAAAGCGCACAGAGCCATCTTCAGTGTTCTTGCTCTTCGGGGCTCCTTGGATAACTGCAGCAGGTAGCGTTTTGTTGGCAGAAGAAACGTATATCCCAGCAACTATTAGAAACCAAGCATTTCAGAGCTTGAAATCAGTGCAAAAAGGCAGGCTGGAGCAACTGTACTTGTACGTGCTCTTCAGCGGATCACTTCAAGGGAACGCACATTTTCCAGGATGCTGCATACACAAACTGCCCACACTCTCCACAGGCTGTGTAGCTGCTGAGAAGCGCGACTGAGCGCATTCTTCTGTTTTGTTACAGAATAAACGATGCTGTGGGGAGAGGAGGGAAGCGAGAAGTAGAAGAGAAAGCAAACTGAGTACTGCCAAAAATAGCACATTATATGCACTGATCTTGCAATACTTCTGCAGCTGTCTGCATAGCTTAATTTGGTTAGAGTACATTAACTGGTGAAAATACAATTCTTGAAAACAAGCCATACATTTACACAGCAAATAGGCAATAGTTTAAAGCTTCTTCAATCTAGAGTGCAAGGTATCAATATTTTGAACTGCCACTTATGTTTAATACACCAAATTCAACTCTACATATTTTCTTACTTTAAACAGCAAGTTGGAGAAAATCCCACTTCTCTGATAAATGATAAACATAAAAATCACCATGACTAAGTTCAGACAGTAAAGAAAATGAGAAGTGCAGCATTCACCTTAAGCATCAGTTACACAAACCTGTCTCACCTCTTCACCTCCCATCCTTGGGACCCTTAGGAATTTTTAGCAACATCTTTTCATGTTATTGATGTACTCAAGGTGTGTGGGGGCAGAAAGTAAGACAGCTACAGAAACAAAGAGCTAATGCACTGCCTACAAAAATAAAGGGAGAAAATGCTTAAATACGAAATCTAATAGATAGTGCTATGAGCGTCATTCTGTCTCCAAGCCACCCATTACTCAGGTCCCTCAGCAATCCACAAAACCATTCAGTGCTTTAAAACTGTGACACCCAGAGGTTACCCAGCATGAGGGAAAGAGAGAGTTAGTAGTGTTCAAGAGGAGTGAGGCAGCACTTGAGGGGGACAGAAGGTAAAACTAAGGCGAGCTGCAGTAAGAATGCCTCCAAGGACAAGCATGCTGCTCATAGCCTCTCTGGGAGGGCCAGGCTCCATGCTTTAGCAGGCAAAGCCAAGGAATCTCTTAAAAATGCAGCAGCAGATCTGCTACAAACACAGAACTCATGTGGCTGAGTAAAAGATGGACAAATGCAGTAGAAGCTTTTACACCTGGTTTACCAAATGATCCCAGGGAAGGTTTAGAAAACAAGGAAAGGGGAAAAAAAAAAAATATCAAAGTCTTATTCCTACCTATCTTCTGTCTGCTACGAAAACTCCCCACACACAGAATCACAACCCTCTCAAGCTAAACCTGTGACTTCATTTCTTTTTTTTTTAACTTCTAGTAAACAATTTGGATCAGATCCAACTGTTTGTAATGGATCATACAGATTAATTTTGGGTTTTAAGGTAGGGTATTTTCAGTTAAGCTTACTAGGCTTGTTTGTCTGTGTTGCAACCCTTCCTGTTTATCATCATACATAAGCAATTCCATGATTTGCCCTTCAACATGTTAAAAAGTACCCACTCATCAGGGTTGCAAGGTATCACACAGGCTACTCTGAGGCAAACAGCTTTACAAGTAAGTATTTAAAGAGTGAAGAGTAGTTCAGTGATTAAGCTCAAGGCAGTTTACCAGTTTTATTTTAATGGAAATGTAAGGTGAAAAACAGCAGTTTGAAGAAAGATCTTTGAGCCCCTATTTCTACACAGTCCTAATTCTTTTTTTGATGCCAGTGTTTGTTACTGAAAACACTTCACAAAATAATCGATTCCCAGTTAACTCCTGATTTATTTTTTTTTTTTTTTTAAAGAGACAGACAGAACATCATTATTCGGCATCAGTCCCAGCGACAAGCAAACGTTTATGTACAGGACGATACGGTAGGGAGGTCTCCAGAGGCGGCTTCTCAATTCCTGTAAGTTTTCTGGACTTCAAAATAGCATTGGCAAACCTATGCCCTTAAAAATGAAAACCCTGAGTCTCCCCTACAGGCACGGTTACTCTCCTAACCTAGCTCATCTACCTTAGAAAATGCAAAACTACAACAGAATCTGAAACTTAGTACATTACTTTTGGAAGAAGACAGAAGGTCTGGCTGGATTAGTTAGTGCCTACTTTGCTGAAGCAGAAATCTGTTATTTCATTCCCACTGTACAGGTTTGCAAGACACATTCTTTTTTGCATTAGTAAGATTGATTTGTGGGACATTATTTGTCAACCTAGGGTAAAATTCTGTATGTTAAAAAAAAGGAGTGAACCAAACTACAATGAATGTTACGTGCCCAATCGTGCAATATCCACTTTGTTCTTGTTCCTATTACTTTAAATAGAGATGCAAATGCACTCGGGACTTTGTCCTTAAATGTAGCCTTCAATCTGATTACTCTCCCTCACCCCCACTCCTTTTTCTCTGTGCTGAAAATTATCTGGAATAATTCCTTCACTGACATGCACTGGGAAGTCATCCATAATATAATATGAATCTTTTTTTATATAAAACAAGAGGTAGAAGGATTGGAGGGGGGAGGCCCAAACAATGTCCTAATTTCCAGGTTAGCTCAGTTCTATCAGTTTTCACTGGCTTTGATAAGATTTGAGGGCTTTGCATTTCTGAGAAGTTAGGTCTCCTAATGCTTTTGGTTCTACTCATGAAAATGAGTCACATTCTGCTTGAAAACAAGAACATTTAAGTAGTAAAGCAGAAAGAAACTTTAAACACTTAGTTACATAATAAAACTCTTATTAAAGTGACCACAAGTCTACTTTTCTGTTTTCTGTAAAACTGTTGAAAATTTTCTGAAGTACATTTAAACTAGTAACTTTAATTCAGGCACTCTGCTGAGGATGATTTTAAGTAAGTGTAAAATGACAAACTGGAGCAAAATAGTATGGTACACTACTTACAGGAGTTCTCCACAATGCTTGTATTTGTGGTGACTGAAAACAGGGCAACCACAGCAGAATAGAACAATCAACAGAGCTTCTGTCAGTTTGGAAGAGCACAGCTGGAAGTTCGGAGCTGTGAACATTCCCACTAACATGAATAATTTGAATGCACAGGCACAGAAACAGGAAGAGACAAATTTCTGCTTTCTCAAAAGAGAAAGCTCAAAACTATTACAAAGAAAACTTTCAGTCTGCCTAAGTGCAAATACAGAATACTATCACAAATTCTGAAAGCAGCGAGCTGTGATGGAGTATCTTGACTGTTACCACAATCAACAAACATCTGGCTCTCACATCACCTGTGTCAGTGGGCATCAAAGAAACAGTGCTTCGGACCACCTTCTAGAAAAATGCAAAATGCTAGCTTCACAATGAGAGAAGCTGGAAGACCTACAACAGGGAGAGATGACTGCCATCTTTCTGATCCTCCAGGGCACAGAGGCAAAGTAAGCACGAAGAGGTATTTGTGAACAAAAGGTTTAATCTTTCACAGATGTCAATTCAGAAACCTTTATTAGTAGTGAAATAATTTTTTTTAGAAGTAATAAAATACAACTGCAAAACCCCAGAGGTACGTGTTTTCTTCCCACAGTCAGCATGGGTAAAGCTGGATTCACGTATCCATGTCATACACATGATACTTGCAAAAGCTATCTACATTCTGGAATTTCAAAGTTAGGAAATGCCCAGTTTTGCAACCCTGGTTTTGAAATCGTTTATTCTTCTAATAAATACTTAGCTGCATTGCGCAACCTCCAAATTCTGCTCAGTGTTACACAAAATGCTAAATGGATCTATCTTAATCTTCTCTATGAAGGTAAAACTGAATGAAAATTTACTGACACAGCTGCAGCAGTTAGCACTATAGCTGGGATCCTTTCAATTCCCAAGAAAAGATCATTAGCATTACACAGAGTATGCAGCCTCTCCATGCAGAAAGCCAAATGGCCATTGGCCCTCCTGGCCTAATCTCATTACACTTTCCACGATTCCTGAGGCACACCAAGCACCCACATAATTTCATTTTCCTTCCATTTTGTACTGCACTTTATTTTCCTCACTGGGGTTATCTTTTCTTGCAACCCCCACCTACTCTGTGGTTATGCTCCGCTCCCACCCATGCTGCCGTCACCACCTCCTCCCCACACACAGCGTCACAACCTCCCCCCTCAGTACACAACTCTATGACCACAAAACCTGGTGAGGCTGCCGGACAAAAGACCACCTTCTTCTGGGCTGAAAAGAAGACTTTCTAACATACATACTTCCCTAGCTCTCCATGAAATCGCTTTCACATCCCATGCTATCCTACACAGCAAGCAAAGGCCTCACAGTAAGCAACAACTGACTGCAAGGCATTTCCCTTTTCATCACCAGGAGCAAAAAAACCAAGGCAGCATTTTCCAGGCAGCCTACCCTGAAATTTTTAAATAAAATACATATATAAATATACATATTCATTTGCAAAGCTCATAACTATGATGAGAGATACGAAGTTCAGTCTGTGGAGACAGGCAAATTCATGAGCAAATTGTTTCTTCCAGCGGAAAAAAGGGGGAGTTAACGGATTTATGCCCTCCGTCAGAGGGCATAAATTGCAAGCTGTCCCAAAATAAATTCCTTTAAAGGCTCTTGAAACCCTTAACAGAATACAGACCTGCTTCAGTGATGCCTATTTGATAAAAAAAAATATTTTAAGGCTTCATAAATGGAAAAAACAATCACTGAACTCCCAGTGTGATGCTTTGCTTAAACCTGATTTTTTTCCAATTTGCCCAAAGTTTTGTTTCCAAAAATAGAAGAAAAAGTTTGCAATGCTTGTATTTTAAGTAATCGAAATTACTATGCAACTTACCTTTGACAGCTGAGCTTTATTTATACAGTTAGTTTATTTTAGACCAGTAAGCACGACTAGATATAGCCTTTGCTTTAGTTTTTACCCTTCCAAAACCTCAAACACAGTGCCATTTTTAGAATACCTCATGAAAAACAATCTCTTTTGTAAAACTAGCAGACCAGCAACCCTTTATGACTAACATACATGTAAAGCATGAGATTATTTACATTTCAAACTGTAACCAGTAATACTTTGTAGTTGCTAGGTGCTTACTAATTAGATGAAGCTTTTTAAGATAATTTGATGTGGACTTTACCTCCACCACAAAGCTTGCTGGAGGAAGTGCCCTAGTGCTAAAAGAGGATAAAAATTCTGAGGAAACTGAAATTCCCAGTTTTAGGCTGAAACATTCTACAGAGACAATATCTTCCTGATTTTGCACAATATATGCGCCATCAATTACTCAGAAAACAAATACTTGATCTTAAAACAGAGAATATTTATAATCTAGGACTAAGTCGGCCGAAGTAATTTGAAGAACCCTACTGGCAACTAATGGTGAAAACACCTGTGTGTCTAAATTAACAGGCATGCAAGCTTTTAAATAAACTATCCTAGGTGTTATGCAATACTTTCAAGATTCAAAGGTCTCTGAAAGCAAGCCCTGTATCCCCTGACATACATAAACTATGTAACACAGGAGAGTTGCAATCCTGAACTGGGACTTTTCAGTGGTAACTAAAGCATAGGTAAACATCAGGACAAAGAAGACAGTGTCTCCCTTTTACAAGAAGTCAAGTGGAAAAGCGGAGGGGTCATGGGTGCAAGTTACTGCTGGGGAGATTCTGACTGGTCACAACAGGAAAATTTTTCACAATGAGAACAATCAGCCATTGGAGTGACCTCCCCAGGGAAGTGGTGAATTCCCCTACACTGGGCACCTGTAAGGTTCAGTTGCACAGGGTGCTGGGACATCTAGTCTAGAAAGGTGGGACCAGGTGATTGCTGAAGTCCCTTCTGATCTGGTATTCTACAATACAGTTATGTTCCCAAGTGAAAAAAGGCCCTTTTCTAATATGTTTCTTGAGAAGTATTCTGGTATTGAAGCAATACAAAATAATACATCAAGCTTATCATTAAATCCTTATTTACATTTATTCCATATGAATTAAGTCCCTAGTGTTCTTACAGTGTATTTATTTGTTTTACTAACAAAGACACCTGTAATACTGCCACCACAAATCCACTACAGCCCCCTTGCTGGGGAGGGAAGTGGGGAGATACCCCTTGTTTCACTGTACATACCCTGCTGCCCCTTGGAGCCTTCCACACACCTCTGGAGTTGGAAAGCAGTCAGAAACAGGTCCTTTCTGTAAAAAGATGAGACACAGGGTTTGACATCATTACCACATAAACCCAAAGGGCAAGTTTTGATATGGGAATTATAATAAATCCTCCCCCAAAAGTTTGGCTTTTAATTCCCAGACTACCAGGGCAGACAGTTTCTGACAGAAACCAGAACTGACACAGTTGCATCCAACAAGCCATGATCCTGATAATGCACTTAACACAAAAAAACTATTAAGCAGTCCTGATGAAAAACACACACACCAGCCCTTTACAAACTCAATTTGTTTCCTCTAACCTAAGCTGACTGGTAACTACTCAGTATAAAATTATTCAGCATTTTCATTGCAGTAGCAATTACTGATCATGGCAAGAGGCTATGATCCATCTTACACTGGTATGGGGCATACAAAGAAAGCTCAGAAAGGTTAGACACTAGCCAGCCCCACAAACAATTCTCTTTACTAAATCCGTATAAGGCAGTTCAAATACTCCTGCGTTACAGAACAACCTCATTCCGCACAAGCTCAGAAAGAGTATCTGCATATTTATGATGAAGCCTCGTGTGTTCACATTTAATTTGGTGTAATCAAAGGAAAAGAGTGGCCCACCCTGAAGCAATCTCAACAGGGTGCGCTAAACATTTATTTCAACACTATTCTAGTTAACATCCTTCTAAATATACAGACTTAAAACCCTGTTATATCAGCTTTTTCTTAGTATACATACTACCCACTGATCACCCAACTTCTTTTAGAAGGGTGTAAGCTACCTGAAGGGATAAGAGTTTTTTAAATACAAGTCACCATAGATCTGATTTGGATTTCACTGAAGTCAGCAGTAGGGGGTTCCCATGGATCCAAATAGGAGGAGGGTGCGCTTGAAACAAGTTTCCATTGATCATCTGAAGACTTGATTCTTGATCCACAAGATTGTAATGAAAGGCTCACAAGACAAAGTCCCAAAAGAATCAGGCCAAAGTTACAAGGAACAGCTCAATTTTGCAGGTCTCTAACAAAAGAGAGAGTCTATACAGAGTCTTTTTAATGGTGTAGTATCTGCCCTTCAACTGTCTTCACTGTCTCCAACAGCAGCAGCTATCAAACAGGTACATCAAAACCCACTCTGCTCACAAAAATTCTTCTCACAATCTTTTGTATCTTTTATGTTACAGAGAGCGGAATCTCATCTGACTCTCCCCACAATGTTTTTTCAACAAGATACCCCACAGAAATCCATAGGCCATCTACGCTATTACCTACTGGATATATTTCACATACTAGCAGGATACAACTGACTTATTTTTGGTGTAAAAGCAAACATCTAACTTCATTCTGCAGAGAAAACAGAGCACGCAAATTGAATCATGCAACCAGTTATGAAGCTTTACATGAGCCACCTTACACCAGATCATCTCTATGGCTGTAGCTACTCAACAGTTAAGTAGAGAGTTAAAATTTACAAAAATTGCTGCCTACCATAAGAGGCCATCAGCCACCACAGTCGCTATCGCTAAACAGTTTTTAGATCCTAGTGTGCTTCCTTATGGCTTTCTGCTTGCAGAGCAAAGATACAATCATCCACTTTAGCTGTAGGTACCTTAAGGGGGAAATAAAATTCTCTTTTGCCACTGCTGAGAAAGTACTTCCAGCAGCCTGTGGCTTGTACAAGCACTTTCATTTTAACAAGGCATGTCTAAATAAATAGCTACAGTAGGTGTCATACTGCTCACAAAACCCTTGCAACAAATCAGCTGACCTGCAAATTTCACTGGCTCTCAAAGCAGCTTAGTATGGACATTTCTATGTCTCCACAAGAGGCTCCTGAGCTAGGGCTTGAGGCCACTGGGAACCTGAAAGCCAGACGAGCATATGGCTGGAGCCCAGGCTGGTTTTTGGCCAGCCCTTGGATCTCTGTGGAGATGGGGAGAGGCAAAAGACACACAAGGACTTCGGAGCTGCAGCACCTTAGCTCAAGAACCCAGCTCCAAGGTAGAACATCCTCCCTTGGGCTGCCCCTTGGGAAAGGGCCACTAACCACCGTGTTTGGGGCAGAGAAGTCCACAGATGTGGGGCCGGGTGTGAGGGTGCCATGCTCAGCTGAAGGGTGGTCTGCACATAAGGGCTGACTTTTCTCCTTTGATCACCCTGCT
The DNA here is from genome assembly GCA_009867235.2 of Psittacus erithacus. Taxonomy (NCBI): domain Eukaryota; kingdom Metazoa; phylum Chordata; class Aves; order Psittaciformes; family Psittacidae; genus Psittacus; species Psittacus erithacus. Next base: position 102,583 of record WYDI02022629.1, on the reverse strand, counting down.
GCTGGCTGCCTGTCAGGACACCACCTGTAGTCACACTAAACATGAGTAACTGCTCACAATTTGCCAAAAGCAATGACATAATTAAACTCTTTAATACAATCAGGACTTGAGCATGCAATTAACATCCATGTAAGCACTGCAGGTTCGCAGGCACCCTTCAAGTCCTCTTGTTTGGCCCAAAGCCCCACAGTTGGCCCTTTAAAGGAGGCACTGCAGGAGCTCCCTAACAAAACTTAAACACTGCTGGGTTTTAAGAGTGAAAACTGTATTTCAGTGTAAATTTAAGGAGGAAAAAATGAAAACAACAAAAAAAACCCAAACCTTTTTCTTCTGGTAACAATTACTTAAGCTTTGGGGAGGGTACGGGAACAAAAAAAGTACACCACGAAAAGCTCATTATTTTGACAACTGTGACTAAATCCTCAAAGATTAAAAAAAACATCTAGTGGATTATAAATGAAAGACAGCCTGGAATATATTATGTAGAATAACATGATAGACACCTTAAGGAAAATTTTCATGAAAGAGCCACAATCCTTCATATGTGTGGTTTTGCATATATTTATTTGAGGACTTTCCTCTAATCTGTCAAATTCCAAAGCACATTAATCTATTACAAGGTACTTCTGCCTGTCACAGCCCACTTGTATTAAAAAAAAAAAAAAAAACAAGCCACCAAATGTAACTTGTACTACTTCCTTCTGCACATCAATTACCATCCAGATCAGAAGCATTTCTTTAATCCACTATTCAGGCATATGCCTGCTGTAACCAGGCCCTAGGGACTCAGAAGAAGAAGAAAGAAAATGCAGAAGAAAACTAGCTTATAAGCAAATTTTAATTACTCAGAGAAGTCATTGGGAAAGCATGGAGGCAAATTTTAAGTTTAGGAATATCCGTAGTATTGCAGTACTATTCACTGACCTTATCCAATACAATTACAAGATCAATACCTTGACGACTGCAACTAGAGATATATTTCCTACCTTATCTCACATCAGGCACAACCTGTATGTGCTAGCCTTCTTTGAAAAGCTATTTTAAGTGCTCATGCAGAAGCCACAGCTAAGCAAACATATAGCTGTGTGTAACTAATGCTGCACATGCTACCTGCAGACAGCACACTAAAAACGTTCCCGTGAATGCTATCTGGGGTTTTAAAGTTTTAAAATACACAAACTGTGTGTACGACGATCAGTACTTTTAATAATTCGATATTTGACATATCAAAATAACTGCTGCTGACTGTAGCAATTTCCACAGCTCCCACTTTCTCTTGATGGAACCGGTGATGATGCCTGCTAATCCCTGTGCCAGATACTGGGAGAGGGGAAATTGAGTAACGAACACACTACATGATTTACACAGCAAAGCCTCAAGTGTTTTTTCACCTTTCCCACTTGTGAAGCTTCACTTTCCATAAAAAAAATCTCAACCAGTCATTTCAGTTTAGCCCAAACCAGACTGGGATCTTCAGCTTTCAACTCCCTTGTCGCCCTGACATTGCTCAGATTTCACAAGCATCCTCAGAAAAGCTAAAAGCAAGCCAGAGACTAGCATGGAGACAGACAGCCCAGGACTGCTACAAACCCCTCCTGTGTCCCAATGAGAAAATGCAAGTATCAAGGTTGGGCCACTGACTGCTGAGAACAGAGCTCCTCCAAAGGGAAAATGTAATTAAGCAACCTAGCTTCATGACACCAGATGGGAGCATTCATATTATCTACGCATCCCTATCCCTCTTCAGGAAGGATTTGAATGTATTTCACAGTTCTTACTTTCCTACAGCTACAGTATTATACAACTAACAACAAAAGATTATTTTAATAAAGTTTTCATTAAAACCATGGTAATGGTTCTGAATCACTGAATCAATAAAGACAGAGGGCACCAGCACTACAAATGTGCAAGACAAAAGGACACAGAACCCTAGAGAAAGGAAAGGATGCACAACTGCACAAAGCAAAGAGCAAATAGCAGCACTTTGGCTTCAGATTGAACTTCTTAAACCACCACTTTAAGGACATATAAAATTTGTATCTACTTGTAACAGGGTGCACTTGCTTAGGGAAGTAAAAATTCTTTCAGAAGTAGCATTAGAAAAATTTGGCCAATATAGAACATAGTCTTTTGAGAGCAGAGATCCTTGGAAGCATCCCCATATTCAACACATTTTGACTTCAATGAGGCCGGTACCAAGGAATCTCTCCTCTCACCATACAAGCATCATCCATTTTTATCTTACAAGGTCGTCTTCTATCAGAAAAGGAGCAATTCAGAAAATGATTTGCTGGTGCTAAAACCTGACTGAGCAAGAAGAAACAGAAGATGAGCCCTCATATGTTACACTAACTACTCAATGAAAAATAACAGTAAGCAACGTTTAAATTGATTGTATTTTTGATTAATGTTCTTAAACAGAAAGAATGAAGCACACTGCAAACCAATCAACCAAAACAGCCCGCAAAGTCTGCACTGCAAGGTTTGCTTCACAGACATGCCTTATCCAAAAGACTATCAGCTAAAAACTATGCTGAAATTCCTCATAATATTAGCATGAGAAGTTAATGAATGTCATGCATTTTCATATTCACTGCGACAAGTCAGCAACCCGAAAAGCTACAGCTACAATCAGTATGCTGTATTATATCACTTAACTTCTTAAAGAGCTCAGATCACATCTTTTATTGCTTTTCAGCTATTTATTATTCCGGCATTTCCTTTTTTGACTTTCTCCAATTACAAAAATACCCAGGCATTACTTCACAGTGTTATGTATTTAGCATTTCTCTTTTCTTGTCATTTTTTTCATCTACTGCCTTGAGAAATGCATGGCCTCTTCAAAAAAAACCAAAAAACAAACAAACAACAACAACAACAAAAAAAAAAAAAAACCAAAAAAAACCCAAAAAAACAAACCCCAGGCAATGTGAAGACATGGAAAGGAGTCTTATGCATACAGAACAGAGTATTTTATCATCATGATAAGGTAGCAACTCCCTGTTACTCAGTAACAGATTCACATTTTTCAGGCTTTCAAGACATTTTGACAAATTACATCAGTTACTGATAGGTACAAGACCCTGAAGTTTCTTGACTCTCACAGCAGGCAAATACAAAAGCCACCCTGCCCACACAACAGAGGTTTTCAGTACCACCACCACCACCGCAATGAACTAGCATTAGATGGGGGAAGAAAAAGAAGAGTACTTTTCATCTCAGCACACAAGACTGAAAAATAGCCCTTCTCCAAGCTGCACAGCAAAATGTTTTGCAACTTATTAAAGAAAAGCTCTGGCAGAGATTACCTGCCGGTCCTGAGTAAGGCTTCTGCGGTAGGAAAACAAGAGACTTCAGTTCAAGAAGCCAGGCAGAAGCTGCCTGGTTGTGTAAGTCACAGCACAGTCTCCCTGAGGGAGCTGCGTGAGGTTGCTGAAGCAGGGAATTTGGACCAAGTTATTCAAAACAGGGGAGAAACAACAAAAACAAAGCTTGACTGTGTTTGGCTATATGAAATTCGCAAGCTGAACCTTGCAGCAGTATTCACTATTAAAAACAATTAGAATTCACAGGTGGAATTTACCCACTTTTTTGTAAAAACAAACCAGAACTGTTTACATCCCAAGGAAAAAAAACAAAAAAAAAAAACCAAAAAACCAAAAAGCTATAAAAAGGTATTTCCTAAAGCTTTGCAAGTTATGTAAGGAGATCTGACTCATGAACACAGGTAAAAATGGTTCTGCTTCTGAATATCCTTATCTTACTGATCATGCACTACAACTCCCTTATCATACACACCTCTTTAGAACTACCTTCCTCTCTCTGATGTCCAATTGCACAAAGTCATAACATAATGAGAATGTCATTAGACTGGTTAGGGTGATACTTCATATCATGTTAAAAACATGCCCACTCCACTGCAAAACAACCAGGATGGCCTGCAGGAAACTCACACATTCCTGAATTCCCAGTTTCACTTGGGACAAACAGCTACAACATTCAACTGGCAAGTGGATCTGGGGTAATATTTTGGGGTTTCAGTTTCAGATGGAAGCGAGGACACAGCAGCGTTGCTGCTCTCAGCACTTCACCTACCACTCCACAGAGCTGCTCCTGCTGCCCACTATACACAACCAGCTTTAACATGAACCATGCTAGCTAAACAGTGAAAACTGCACAACTTTTCCTACATAAGGCATGCACATATGCTGAAGATGGTGCAGTAATGCCCTTTTTCAAAATGCCATGGGTTCTTCTTTTCTCAATTGAGAAAAATACTGTATGACAGCTACTTGAAGAAAAGCCACCATCAAAAGGTGTTAACTCTCTTTCCTAAGTACTAAGCTGAAACCAGTGCCCAGGTGAAAGTGCTGTTGTTTTTGTGAGCTTTTTCTGCAGCAAGTTTCAGCACTCTCACATTTCCACGCATAAGAAACACAGGCCATTTTGAGTTACATAGAACTTCTTCCCTGTCGACAAGTTGTGGGAATTAAGTTGCACACAGTATCTTGAAACTAAAACCAGTTGATTTTCCAAATATACTTCCATTGAGAGCATGCTACAGGTTAAAAATTAACAACAACTTAACAAACAAAACCCACAAAACCAAAAAGACACTTAAACTGACAATTTCCCTCACATCTGCTCATCCCTATATTAACAGAAAAGACATAGAAACATGTTATTTTTGCCTTCCACTTCCATTCTTTGACATCTGACCCTCAGACAACAATGTCAAGTTTTATTTTCAGGTACAGCATCAATAGTACCAAGCAGCAATGCTGTTTTCCCCGCACTGACACAAGCAGTTGGACATGCTCAGCTCTCACAGCTGGCCTAGCACCAGCTTACTGCTGTTTTCCTCTTTCCCTGGAGGTATTCCACTTTTATGTGGCAATCCACTCCTCTAGCCATACTCTCATATCATTACAGCACATTTAGACTTTTTAAGTTCAATACATAGACAGCAACTGGGAACTGATAAGAAATAATGCAAACATTTTAGTTTTAAGACGCACATCAGAAATTCAGTAATGTGCCAGGGTGAATGGTTTAAAATTCATTCCCAGGATCCCCAAAATGCACACAAGCTGGGTAGCTGCTCTTTCCCCTACAATTACAAAGGGTCCAGCCTGCTTGCTTGTCCTGCCTACCTGCTACCTCTGGCAACTTCTGCGCCCCCTGGCCTCCATTCATTCCCACCTCACAGCCCAAACTTGCGCCACTGGCAACCAGTTAGTGAAGTTGACTGATCAACTTCCATAAGTTAAAACCTACTTTTGGGACAGGAAGGGTTAGGATGGTTTAAATCCACCCACAATGCCACTTTCAGCAGCAGCTTGCTTGTGTCAGACAAAATGTATATGCAACAACACTGGAGACATTAAGTCTGAGCTTCCTTGGAGGAAAAAAGCTCATTAAGTGCTACAGTCATTCTGAGTCCTCCCAGCCTCTCCCCAGGGCCAGAGTAAGAAAAAGCAAATAAGAGCTGAGGCATCCTGGCCTACAAAAGAAAACCCCAAAGGACAGATGGCTGTCTGAAATTCAGCCTGTGATGGGCAGGATGCAGCTCTCTGTTGCTCCACAGCAACCACCAGAATACTGAGCTTTCTGCATGTCTGCTTGATGGAAGTGATCTTCAAAAGACTAAAGTCAGAAAAGCCTGAGGGCAGGGCTACTTTCGATGGTGAACATCACTTTTCCTGCTGCAGTATTATTATGAAAACAATCTGCTTTATTCTGCCAGTGATGAGTAACAAGTTACAGTTCCTTCATCAGCTAAACCCTGGTCACAAGGGTGTTACCTTACATTTACTTCCATGTTCAAAATACCCAGCTACCTCTGAAGGACTGGCAAAGAGCACTCACTGTGGGACAACTGCATGTACCAGCCAATCCCACACAACTCAGGATATGATAGGTTTAGGGTCAAAATTCAGAATTCACACCACACTGTAAAGGTAATTGTAAATACCCAAGATCTCAACAGGAGATTAATCTCCACTGGCAGACTGCAACTTATGTTTATTTGGCAAGCACCATGGAAATGTAATAAAATACCCTTAAAATTTAAGAAATCATCATTTTATGATAACAAAAACGCCTAATGCAAACAGTTTCTGTGGCAAGCATTTCAAAAAGCTTGGGGTTTTGCTGTGCTTACAGTTACGCTAGCTCACTAACAAGCTCCTATTTTTTCCTCCATGTTAAAACCTCTACAGGAACCTTGTCATTTTTATGCTGAAGAGTAACAGAACTGTACTTTTGAAAAAGCTGCCAGTGCTTTTCAAAGACAACACAGGCACAGATTTTACTCATCGTCACCGCTGTGATGGTGATCATTGCTATTGTACTGTGGCTTGCTAATCTTTGCTGTTTGTTAAGCTGTGTACAGCCAGGGAATCTGCACAGAGGTATATGAGGAAGTTATACAAACCAGCAACTACAAATCAGATTGTACAGAACTGAACTTGTTAAACATAGGTGTTTTGTTGCAGAATTTGTTTAGCAACAATACAGTGAAGACCAGCTCTGGAGTTTGAAAGAAATCTGACTTCAGGAGAATGCACTTAGACACAGTGATTTATCATGTGTTGTTATATTCTCTCTATAAGGCTGCAGAGCATCAACCATGGCTGCTCTTGCCTCAATATAACCTTTGTGTTACTATCAACAATGCAAAGGTCATTTTGACCTTTATCTAGTAACAAGGTATCAGTATGTGTCCCTACCACCACTTTCTGTACCACAAACACAGGTGCAGGTCTTTCAGTAAAACAGCTTCAGACTTCACATCAAATTATGTGTGAGCATGTCAGCAACAGGATTAACAGAAGCTTTGCTTGCAGAACATTCTCATGAGCATTACTGGGATTTTAACTCCTGCCAAGCCTAAAATGAGCTTTTTCTTATGCCAGATGAAATGTAGCAAGAGAGAGTAATTATTAAACTTGATGATTAACTTGAAAGAATCTTGTTTGCACTACCATTAAAGGACATTACGAAAGGAAAAATCTATGTGAGACCTGCAGTCTACAGAGGTCCTGTCTCAAAGTTTCTTGACAAAACAGATAATTACTTCAAGCTTCCAGCCCTTGAACATTAAATTTGAGGTGTTTATTTAGCATTGCAAAGAAGGAGAATTGTAACATTATATGAAAGCATTAGCAGCAACCGAAGATTTATTGTGCTTCCTTCAAGGTTTAGGGCTCAACAGTGAAACACGAAGCCTTCCTCAGTGAAGCTGACCTCCAAATGAAGCAGCAGCTGCCACCCACATCTTATCTCAAACCAGAGATCCCCACCCCAGATCATTTATAGCTTTCACATTTCAAATGTCACAGTGAAAAAATTGGGTTAAGCTCAGCCATACGCAAAAATTAATCCCAGCCTAGGCAGATACGTCAGAGAATTCAATGGTAATTAGCGTTACTTATGAACCAGATTCTGTAGAGGTGCTTGAATTGTTAGCTACTATCCTGTATCCCCTTACAACCTTCTGAAGTCAGCAGCTACAGGTATCACATCACTAAAAGATACACAAAGGGAACATCCTTGAGACAGCTATATCCTCTTTCTTGCTGCATGACTCAGAATAGGTAGAGACATGACTCAAGAAGATACCATCACTCTCTATACTTCAAGTGCCAGTCTGTATTGCAAAATACCCTTATCTTCCAAAGTGCACTTAATAGAATGAGAACAAACCAAAGTCCCCAGGCAGCCTGTAAAATGAAGAGGACATTTCTATTAACAAAAAAAAAATTAATTCCATATTAATCAGAATTAAACATTCCAGTCCAAAGTTATCTTTGGATACATTAATTTCCTAAATTTAAAATTCAATTATTATGAAGTTCATTTCCTAGTTTGTTGGTGTGTTCTTTTATTTTCTTCTTTTTGTTTGTTTTGGTTTGTTTGCGGTTTTTGTTGTTTTCGGGTTTTGGTGGGTTTTTCTGGTTTTTAATAAGGGCAGATTTAATATAGTAAACAGAACAATGATTCTTACTAAACATTAGTTTCCTTCTCACCCGCCCTTGATGCTTCCCTCCATTTTCTCTAATTGGAGTATTAGCTTTAAACTAATATAAAAAGCATATAACAGCAAAGCAAAACAATGCCCCAGTATTTAAATGAAAGCTTAGCTAGCAACGTTATTTATTTATGAACAAAGCAACTTCTAACACAGTCTTCTTCCCAGCAAACTATTATTAGGCACCGTTAAGTCTTAGAAATTGAAACCCACTCATTTTTAAGTTTTCTACAGGATGCGCAGGCTTGCATTGCAAATTAAAGTCCAGTAGCAATCAGCTTGCTTTTCCTAAGTAGCTTTTGCAGATCTCTTAGAAGTCATCCGTGGTACCCAGGAGTACACAGACCACAAACTGAGTATCAGTTCTTTAGATTAACAACCATTTGTTAGCTGCTTCACTACTGCTATTCTACAGCTGGAGAATGAATGACAGTTTTCATTATTTTTGTTGCCAAGACACCCATTTCCTGTTGGACTGTTTGCTGATGGGTTCTCAAGGCAGATTTTTCAAATAGCAAGCTTCACTTACACTTCCTTGTTCTTAAAGGCTGCAAATGTCTTTCTGCTTAGCAGAAATGAGGCACATGTTTTTGCCAGCACCGGATTTTCTGTCCCGTGACACACAAGAAGCTGCACTATAGTTTGCATGCAATGGTCTAAGTCCACCAGCAAGGTCAACCCAATACACACCTCAAGGCACAACACAAGCTCATCCTTACTGACCCTAAAACTTCCATGACACCCTCTGAGAAGGCCCAATATTAATAGCTATTCTGCAGAAAAAAGAGGTACCTACGCTCAAACAGCTTCTTCATCTTTCTAACACGGCAGGTATCATGCATTTTACCATTGGCTCCTTTAAAAATATCTGAACAGGTTGAAGTACTTTTAATTCTAACACGCTTTGAAAGACTGGTGGCACATCCAACGTTTAAGTGACATCCAACGGTTATGTAATTTCACTACAATTGACTCCTCCTCAAGACTTCTAGCAAAATACTGTCACACTGCAGGTCATCTCAGATGATATGAACTGACATCACTCTTCAGCAGGGAAAAAAGCCCTTGCTTGCTTAACTTTCTGTTAGCGCGAAATGAGGTATTCATACATTAACATTTGAAAGTACTGCTCAAAATTAGCCTCCTGCAAGACAATGACAAACTAGTGGAAAGGTAAAAAAATAGGTTTATTTATATCACTGCTGTAGTGTGACAGTGGGAGATGCTTCATCTTGCTGATGTTCTCCTAGGTTTATTACAAGACTGCTGATGCACAGGAAACTAAAGATCTCATATCTCCTGCTGCTTCTCAGTGTATGAAAACAGGTTGCTTCATCCACCCTACTACAGGGGTTTTTCCTATAGGAGTCCTTCCTGCCTGATACAAGAGATGAAAGCATGTCCTAAAGACCATCTGGTCAGATCCTGGACAAGAGGAGCTACTGATTTACAATCTCTCAGCCTGCTCTGTGGGTGATGGGTCTTTCCATCCATGGCCCGGAAGTTCTCAATGGCATTTATCTTCTGTACAGTGCTTTGGCACATTTCCAGTTCCCATGGACATATGTTAGGTTTAGCCTTCCCTGACACATGCCAGTGTTACATGCCTGAGAGAGAGTGCAAAAGCCTGTGCTGCACTGCTTCACCTCCAAGCGACATAACTGCAAAAACCAGGAGAAGGTGACCATGCCTAGGAAACAGCCGCTCAACAGAGCCCTATCAGCTCCTGTTGTGTTCAATGGCTCAAATGAAAGCCAGGCTAAGGAAGCCAACAGAAGTGTGAACGATGGACTGAAGGAAAGCCTCTCGTTACAGCACAGGAACAACAGTTTAAACACCATAAGTTTTACTTACCAGGAAGACTTGAAAAGTCTTCAGCAACTTCAACAGACAGGTGAGAAGACTGCCTACTGAGATCAACATTACTGTAAGGATTCTCAAGTCACTACTGAAAATTAGAATTTGCACTGTACAGTGAAAGTCTGCACCACATACAGTTTCCATTTTCATCTTAAACATTCATCTTAATGCTCTCAGCTTAAAAATCTTAATGCTTATGACACTCATAAAATAGTTTTCTTCTACTAAGCCATTTAGTAATTAGGAAGGGGTAAGCACAAGTTTAATAAACATTATTTTCTTGCCTCTCTAACAGGCTGAAAAGTGGACAGCACAGCCCATTTAGGATTTCTACTGCTCGCCATCCTCCTCCTCACCTTCTGGAGCCTTCTCATCATTCAGCACCACAGGCCTCTTCTAACTGCACCCAACAATCCCACACCTGCTTTCAGTATTTACAAACAAGGTTAGAAATCACCATCGGCAGAGACATTACAGTCTCAGTCTCACGCCTATGAGTACAGGCAGGTTTGAAAACATGCCTGCTCTCTCAGTATCGTCCTCTCTGGTCTTTAACAGCTTGCACACAGACTAATACCATACTGCATACAAAAACATCACAGTAGCAGCAGCAATGATCACATTCTGCCACCCCCTTACAAGAATGGGTATCATCTACTTCTCATCAGTATAACACACATAACAGCAGCTAAAGCAGCAGGATATTGGTTTCCCAAAAAGCTGTGGCTAAAATGGCATCCTCAGAATTCCCTGTACCCTAAATGAGACCATCTCCACACACTTCTGACAGTGCCTCCTTCCACTGCCATCCACACTGCTAGAAAAACCAAAGGCCGGGTGGACAACTCTGTCCCATTGCTACTGCAGGGTCCCATTTCATCATTTTGACTCCTGGATGAGTGACAGGTTTTAAAGCCAACACGCAACAAGAAGCACTGTCTCCCAGACGGCAAAGTGCATGATCTATTCCATGACACCTGCTGATGAACAGGAAAGACACAGGATTTCAAGAAACAAATACATGATCACCTGGATCACCCCACTGCCTGAACAAGTCAAAGACACTACAATACCTAGAGCTGGATGATGGTTCTCGGTGAAAAGCTAATAAATATCCCCTTGACCTTCGCTCCTTGCCCTCGATAGCTGTGAAATTGAGATAAATAAGATTACAAGATCTTAAAGCAATCTATTAAAGGAAATAAAGCAAACACTTCAACATGTTACTGAAGCAAGCTGGAAGACAAGACCAAAACATAAATCCTGCTTCTTCAACAAAGGGGTCTTCAGAGCTGCAGGGTTATTTCTGAATTTAGCTGAAAAAACAGCAAATAAAAATGCTTAAGAGAACATATGTAAAAACCCCACATCAATAATGTCAACTGTTTGTAGTTCGAAAGATTAAACTCTGCTGGATTAGTAAGAGTGACAAGTCACTTACAGAAAAGCCTGGCTATGACAATTATAGCCCGGAGACTGCAGAAAGCTGATCACCAGCAGAGGGAGGATAAGGCCAGAAAGTCAAGTATTAGTCAACTTCTGCAGACAAAACCAGTCAGACCAGGGTTTAGACAGCATCCATGACAGGGAGCACAGTTCAGTCTCTCAATCTACACAGGGGATGCTACCTGTCAACCAGGACTTGAGGAAACCAGTGTAAAACTGCCTCAATTTTTTTACCTGGACAGTAAACAGCACCTTGCTGATTGACAGGACTTGCACTCAGCACTAAAAAGGAGAATGCAATATGCGAACAGAATAAGCATGGGTTGCTGGGCAAGTACAGGGTACAGTGGGAATAGAAAGTAAAAATAAAAAAAAATACCAGCAAGCTTTTTCAGTGGAAAGCTATTTCAGAGAAACAAGACAAAGAACACATTTTTAACCAGGGGACCCTACAGTCCCATCATCATTAATATCTCACTGAAGTGAAGCAGCAGCAGCACATGGGGTTGGGGAAGGGAGGAAGAGGACAAGGAATAGGCGATTGCCATTACTAAATAAAGCGCAACCTGAAGCCATGACTTAAAGCTGCATCCTCAGAGGGCTGGCCTTCCTCCTGCCTCGCTCTTGAGCCACTTCCTGCAGCAGCTCAGACCACTGTGAAGCTGCTCCCACCAACAAGCCCCTGTGCTAACAACAGACTTGGAGCTGCAGGAGTGAATATGAGAATGTCAGTCTGTTCTCCTTTTCTGCACGTTAGGAAAGCTCTGAAAACCAGGCAGACTGTAACTCTAACCAAGGACCATTTATACTCCGGTCTTAGTGGACATTTTATCTTTTTAACATACAGACCACTATGACTGCTCCAGTTTCAAGGAAGCTGGTAATTTATTCTACCAGCACAAGAAAACATTGTCACTAGCACCAAAGGATGTTTCAGATGTGGTAAATTATTTGGTCCAAGCCAAGGCTGAATGGACATGAGAGGCACCTGACCTGTGATACATATACAGTCAGTCTTTCCTTTACGTTCTTACGGTTCTGTGGCTGGCAAAAGCTAGTGTAGAAGTAGAGCACTTCCACTGGTCTAAAAATAAAAAAACTAGAGTTTCAGAGTGGCAACCATTTCCTTCTTCACAGGAAAAACCAAGAGTCAGAATAAGCTGAGAGAATTTAGTTAATCAGAACCACATTAAGCCGTTCATCTCTGTGGCAGAATGTCCTAGGCTTTGCAACTAGCATTTCACTGTGTGAATGGGTAGAAACATTTGCTCACATAAGCTGGTTAAATGTGATTCAGGCCAGATGTCCAAGTGGCTTAGCAGTCTTTGTTGCGAGATGTTTGCAAAACATCAAAAAAGAATGACAGACAGAAATACATGACTGAGCTCTGGTCCAGAGGATGTGCAAAGCCTGGAGCATGCATTGCTAAAACTCAATGTACCTCAACTGTAGTTACACAATATTCAGTATTTGTTTGAAGGAAAGGTGAAAATGGGATACCATCTGGGCTGTAAACCTGACCATTAGGGTCTCCTCACACCTAAGCAACACTGCTACACCTGTCAGCAACAAGGAAATGGAGACAAGAAACAAGATTAAAAATGCTTCCAATCCTGAGCATCTTGGAAAATATCTGATATACAATGGGGCGGGAGAAAGTGCTCCACATAGCCTTGATACAGACATTCAGGCCTGATGAAAGTGTACCAGGGTGAGATTTACAGATAGTGGCAGGTATGAGATAACCAGGCCCAGAATTATATTTAAAGTGGATCTGCTCACATAATTCTATCGAAGTAACAGTATCAACTAGCTTCTCTTAGTACTACACAGTTCTGGAGAACTCCCACAAAATATGTTATTTTAGAAGCAGAGACATACAAAACTTAACACAAGAATTTGGGGCGAGAATAACACAGGGAAAACCTTGGAACAAGGCCAGTAACATGTCAGTAATTCGTCCTTCTAAACACAAGGTCATTTTCTTCTCTCATTGTGGAATGCATTGATTCTAATTAAGCACAAATTTTCCTGCAGCTATAGTAGTTAATATGATGTCTGGTTCAGGCAGTTTCTGCAACATATGTGTACATTACAAATTAACCCTTAAAAAGCAACTTGGGGAAAAAAAATGGACTTGCTTTATTATACAAACATATGTAAACATGCACACAGACATTTCTGCACAACCATTACACAGAAACATTTGATGCAATATGGTGAAACAAACTGATGTACAACCAGTTTCATAAATAAAGGCATTCCCCTCACTGGGCCATCTCAAACAACAAATGCCTCTCAATATCACAGTCCCAGATTAGATGCTGGAGACATTTTAACAGATAGAGAGTAGCAACAAACCAAGCAGCTTGGTTAAAGCCCAAGTATTCCCAGAATATGCTATATAAAAACAGGCAAGCCTCAACACATGGAACTTTATTTCTGCTTTTAGCAGGCTACCCAGCCTCAAAAAAAGCATTTGCTTTGACCCAGACTTCTGAAGTGTGGATTTTAACTTCAAGGGTGGAAGGGTAGGGAGGGAATAAGAGCATAAAATACCCAATTAAAGTTTAGGTCCAAGCAAAACAAAAATTTCTCACACTGTCCATGCTTAACTTTTGTCCACATTAGCACACTGAGACCCTTAGAACCACTTCTGATACACTTCTACCAAAAGCCTTTGCATTTTACAGGAACAAAACTATCTTTTGTATACCATTCTTCTTCACAACTCATTCATAATTTCATTCAGTTATAAATGTGGTTTTCATCAATGTTCACCAGAAAAGAAGGTGAAAAAGCAAAGCAACAAGCAGAGCTTCTCCTGTCCAAGATTTAAAACACACAGGAAGTGTAATGATAAAATATTCAGACTTGCAGGCACCACTCTCATGCACCTATTTTTTGAATGTTTATGGACCCAATGCTTTCCACAAATTTGTTGTACAAGTATTCTTGCTACCTGCCACACATTTGGGATGGCACGTAAAAGCAGTTGCTCTGGCCAATTTTCTTTGAAAAGGAGCAACTGCTCTGCTTCCACCTAAAGAGAATTTAATGAAGCCATCTGCTCACAGTTGAGACCATTCTAAAAACATCCTGCATTCTTTATGTTCCCTTTTACAGTTCAAAGCCTGGCTAGCATCCCAAGGCTACCACCTTTGCAAAAAGCAAAGCAAGAAGCATTACTGAAAGCATTTTCCTTATATGTACATGAAAACACTTCAGTATCTGCATATATCATCACTGGCAACATTTACAGTGACATTCGCATTTTAAAGGCAGGCAGTAGAATAGTAAATTGCAATGCACATATAAAACTGAATCTTGCAACACTTGTTTTTAAGTATTTGAATATCTTACTGTGTAAAGTAAACAAATGTCCACTCAATGAAGCAAACTGATCCACAATTTTAAAATACCTCAATGCTACACCCTCATATAAGCATAAACAAGAAATTAAATACTTAGGCTCACTTATTCTCCAAAAATTCTATCGAACCATCTGTAAAATGCCAACCAGGAGATAGAGATTTTAAACAACTGCTATACAGACTACAGCAAAAGGCTATTGCAGGACTTAACTACCACACACCTGAAGCAGCTGGTTTCAGCTGTCAGGATGTTATCTTTCAGGATGTATGGGGTAAGGGTACTAGAAGAGGCACAACCAGGCAAGAACGAGCCCTGAGCACAGGCAGGTCTCCTGCATGAAGTTACTGCTTTTATACAGAGGAAAGATATGTAACACTTCCGTACTCGGAAGTACTTTTCTCCAATTTCCCATCTGTTAGCACCCTTCTGGCAGCCGGCTTAAAACATGATTTTTCAGGGAGATCTGCTGCAGCACAGGATTAAGTTCTGCTGCACCTGGCAGTATAAATAAGCATAAGTGTGCTTTTCCAAATGAAAAATACACCCTTTAACTCTCAACGCAAGTTCAAAAAGGTAAAAAAAACTGTTTCGCTGTGTTTCCAAGAAGACTCTGAAATTAATAGCACTGCAAGTCATCTATGAACAGAAAATGTATTCATCACAGTACCAAGCACAATGGAGCCTTCAATTTTGCCTCACACTTCTCAGATCATTTTCCAACACAATTAATCATTGTGTCCAGTTACAAGCAAATCACCACCAAAAAACCCACCAAAAACTATGATCGGCATAATAAAAAATTTAGAACTTAATTTGTATGGGGAGCAGATCCTAAGGACAGGAACCAAGAGTACGAGCCTGAATATACAACACGCATGTTATGGGTTTCACTGCTTCCCATGGCAAGACTTTCTGGGATGCAGGGGACAGGAAAGCAAGAAGAATCCCTCTTCCAAACTTTTTTTTTGTTTTAAATGGCAGTTTTCAGAAGACACCGTTTCTCAGCTGGTGTCACATTAATGTACTATGACTGCATATTCAAAATTTCAGTAACCACCTAGTGCCCAGCAGAGTTACAACAATGGCACAGGCAAAAAGATCAGAAGAAACCAGCTACAACAACATTCAGCAAAACTCCACACTAGAACCTCAGTGTGAACACTTGCTCTGCTCTTGTAGCACCGAGCTACAAAATCCCAGTTCTGTGCACACATTTCAGGACATTGTCAAACCACTGCTTCTTCACAGAGCCAAGCTTCTTGTAACATGAAGAAACCCCAGAATTATCTCATTTGACAGGCTTTTTCCCCCCAGATTTCTCTGCAACAAAAACCAGCCCTTGACTTGTGTTCATTAAAAAGGTGTGCCTACCAAATGTGGCCTTTTCATATACACAAACCAACAAAAGCAAGGCTGACAGCCTTGTTTTTGGATTTCACAGCATGGATAAGCAGAAGTAGAAAAGGTACTGCAGTGACTAAGATGTAATCTTGATTTCCAATGCAGGGATTCTCCAAAAACAACTATTCTACTACTATTACAGGGAACGCTAAATCATCTGCAATAGTACATAGCAGACAGACCACCAAACTAGGCCAAAGCTTCCAAAGGGAGTTTATAAGCCCAAAACTCAACTTCTACGAGAAGCCAGCTCTCCCATAGCAAACTGTGCCACTTCCTCATTCTACATGTGTTAAATGACTGAAGCATGAGGTTCATGAAAATCCAAGCAGTAAGCATCAACAGGGTGCTGTGAGTGTTGACACACAGCATCTCCTGTTCCAAGAAGCAAAACCACCCCTCCCTAATTCATAGGGAAATGGTTTAAGTAGGGTGTTTGCTATACTCACCGATTGAAAACACACAAACACATACCCCTCCTCCACTGCGTTTGCCTGAGAAATTGTGCCCTGATGAAAAAGCTTTGCTAACTGACCCACTTCAGCTTCACCCTTTGTGCACAGAGGTACATCTGGCAGACTGATGGCAGGGTGGGTCTTGCTGCAAATCATCTGGACACCAGCACTACAAATGCACTGAGCACACAGTTCTAAGAAACAGTCCCTAAACACTCCTGGTTTTAGGCCAGAAAATAGGAAGCCAGAAAAAAAAAAAAAAAAAGGAGGGAAGCAAAAGATCTTCCCATCAAAGGTGGCAAGGGAATCTGTGCTTGGTAATTAATGGTTACTTAGCAAATTACTGCTCAAACAGCACCTTCATCCAACTGCTTTTCCTCTTCTCACATGCAAGGGAATCTCACAGCACTGTCCCCTGCTGCAGACTGTACCAGACTAGACTTCAAGAGGAGAAGCCAGTTTTCTCTACCAACACAACAAAAAGAGAAACAGTGCCCCCCAGCACACCTCCTTTTTAACAAGGAATGCTAGCCAAAAAGACTGAGGCAGGAACCCATACTGCTACTTAGCTTTGCAGTTCTCAGATCTGACATGTTCTGGAGAACATCCTTCTGCGATATATAAAAACAAATCAAGAAAAACATTTTCCAGGCTAGAATCACACCTTCATATGCATTTTTTTCTCCCCCTTGTTGTCTGATCAGTGTTATCTATCAAGGATTAAAGAGGTTGCAAACTACCAACTACCTGAAGTTTGCTTAGTCAGAAAAGCCCCAGAGCTCGCTTGTTTGAACTGTGTCAGGCAGGAGAGGGAAAAGAATTTGAACAAATATTAGAAGAGCAATAATGGAGATGCAGAAACTTACCGGCAGCAAAGTCTCATCTCCACAATAGTGACAGAACGCCACCACCCAAGGGACCAGAAGAACAACACCAGACACAACCAGAGAAAGAAAAAAATTACAGACTTTAAACAACCACCAAGCTGATAGCACCTGGAATGACACTTCAACAGCATAAAATATGCAACTTATATGCTAGTACAAGAGATGCAGAAAGCCATATGTGCAGAGGCTTTTTTCCCTTTTCTTAGAAATAGATGAAAATACTGAATTTAAAGTTTATGTTGGTTCAAGAAACTTATCCAGCTGAAAAACTAACCCACCTGCTTTCATGGGGAGAAAAGGAGGTTATGACATGTCACTTTTCACCCAGATCAGTTTCCAAATGTAGCTCACTGTACAGCCAGACAGGTTTTAATACTACTGTAAGGAAACAAATAACAGCTCATTTAACTGCAGATTTTCAAGGAAAATATGCTCCATCTTTTTCACTGTGCAGAACTTCAGCTTTGGAAAGCATTAAGGCTTTGACTGAAATTCTGCCAAGCAGAGAAAAAATATTGGAAAAGACCAGATCAGTTGCTGCCATGGGACAAAGCATCTTTAATTCATCCCTCATAAGGTGAGTTTCCACTGATCCACCTGCCTCCTTAAACTATATTTGAATGAAGGTATCCTTTGTGTCTCTTGTACATAATTTTCCTTCTGCCACTTGCACCAGACTTGACATGAACTCTTCAGCTCCCAGCACACACAGCGTTAATCAGCTCCTGGGGCACTTTTGCTAACCAAGTGAGAAAGCGCTGCCACACATCAATCTATTTTATTTGAGCTCTGTGTAAGCTTGTGTTTGAGCTCCAGGGAAGGTGAGAAGCATACAGAAAGGCTCTACCTTGCAGCTCTGAAAGCCCCGTGTTGGTGCCAGAGGACTGAATAAGGTGCAAATACAGGAGCTGTGCATCTGGAACACACAGGTAGGAACACATTTCAAAAATACCAACCTGAGCATCACTGAAACATACTTGCCACAGAGTTAAAGGCTTCTGATCTACAACAGTATCGAGAACACATCAAAGCTCCTAACACAGATGTACTAAAAAATGGATTTGGAGTTAAGAACAGCAGGATCATGCAGATCATGCTGCCTTTGCTTTCTTGCCATCCTAGAGACTTAACTTTCAGTCTCTTAAGTGGATAGACCACAAGGGCTCCTTCTGCCTTCAAAGCCTGTCTTCCCTGCCAGCACACAGGGGATACCTACCCTCAGCTACTCCATTCCGCCTCCCAATCTCGACTTGAGCTACTCACAGAGGATTACAAAATCAATGAATGGCAGCCCTCTTGAGCTCCCACGTGAAAGCTAGCAGTCTGTGGCAGGGACATAATGCTTCAAAACAGGCAGCAGCAGAGCCCAAAAAGGACCACTGAGGAAGAGAGATGTACAAGGCACCTGGTGCTGAAGCCTGTTTACTTACTTTTGTCTTCCAACTTCACTGACTTTAGAATGGCAAAACCCATTTAGTGCTGAGATAGAGCGGATAAACTCCTGAACCACAAGTTTAGCCAGCACAATTTCCACCACAAGTTGGTTTCACTACCTAGATATCACAAAAAAAATGTATGAACAAGCATTGTTTGCATGTTCAAACTTTACTTGCCACATTTTGAAGACCAAGAATGTACCACAAAGGACCATTTACAAAACCAAGGCGACTGGTACAGCAAACATGCAAACTATCTGCATTACAGTTACACAAGTCTCACAGCCCCACAGCTTGATGCAATTTCAGGCAGCAAGCAAGAGTGCAACAACAGAAAGTGATCAAAAAGACACAATTCTCTGAAGAAAAAATTTGAAATAAACTAACTTGAAGTAAGCTAATCTTTAATCAAACATTTTCATCTCCATCTATCAAAGTCAGACTCATATTCTCATCAGAAGATCCTAAATACAAAACTACTAGTGAAAGAGGTAGCAAAAATAATAATTAATGGCTGCCCTGTGCAGACCAATGAACAGTGACAGACTGACGAAGACACATGGTATAGCCATAACAGCTGCAGCAGACAGAAAACACTGCTTTCTACCAAAGATATAGCCAGGAAAACATAGAGTCACCAAAGAAAAAAGTTAACATACAACCAAGACCTTCACACAGAAGCATTTCATTGACCTTTGCTCTGCAAGCTATTCACCCCCGAGTAATGGATAGGTGATACTTTGTTTTAAAAGGTATGTCTATCTCACTATAAATGCACTGGATCGGGGGGGGGGGTCCCAAAGAGAAAGCATTACAGTTACTAAATGGGTTTATGTAGGTACTACCATCTTGAGAAGCAGAACTGGGAGATCAGTGACTGAAACCCCTGCCTAAGGGTGGATGATACCCATTTACTTCCCTGTCAGAAGAGCTGGCTGCTAAGCTCAAAAGTGGAGCTTTGGAGTAGATAAATCGTAATTCACAGCTACTGGCACAAATGGAACTTTTCTGACTATCAGTGGATTTCTGATGTTGCAATTCATACAGAGGCCTGAAAGGTTTCCAAGGCAGAGTCCTAAAATATTCCTGTAGGTGAGTGCATCACTGAGCAATGGGTCTGCTAGCACAGTTCAAACTGAACAAACTGTACTAACAGACTGTCCATTAATTAAAGCTGACGCTTCTCTGCCCAACAGGCAACAGTGCATTCAGAAGGCATCACAGAGCCTTCACATAAGGAAACCATTGTTAGTCTTTCCTTTACATATTCAACTGCAGAACAAAAGGTTACGGTTGTACAGTCAACAAGGACTTGAACTTCTGCAGGTAGCACTGCTTCTCAACAACAAAAAGCAACAAAAAAGATCTTGTACTCAACGATCTGAAAGCTCCTAAACCACACACAAAAAAAAAAGAAATACAAAACCAAACACAAAAAACCACTCTTACAGAACTAAAAGCTTTCTACTGCAGTTCACTGAATGGCACCCTTTCATAACTGACAACTATTTTTCAAGTTCAGCACCATACTACTTATCCACTATCGTTAGGTAGAAAAGATAGCACAAAATGCCACCCAAGGAAGGACAGTTTACTCTCTACCCTCCTCCCATGTTGTCAGATTTAGTGTTCTTTTACAACTTTTCAGACATATGAATAGAATATGACATTGTAACATCTGAATGAGACAAATGTCTCCAAGAATGAGGTACTCACTTGTTCCAAAACATTTGTGACACGACAGTTTGTCTTCAATTAAAAAAACAGTCATAACAAGAAGCTGCAAAGCAAGCGCTTACCAGAAGGAGAAGGTGAGGAGAAGGCTTCTTGCATAAAGGAACTTAAAGGGGGATTTTCAACTTGTGGTGGTATTCCATGTATTTATGCAAGACATTTAAAAAACAAAACCTGATTCTTACTCATAGCCATACTGTTTCTAAACTGTGATGTTTCATCAACCACACTAACTACAAACAGCAACCACAGCTGACAAAGTGAGGACCAACTCAAAACAACAAAATAAATACTTTCATCCTAATTCTCCTGGAGAAGAGTGAAACAGATGAAAGAATGTCCAAAGCTTCAGACACAAGCAAAGACAAAAACTCCTGAACAAGAAATAAAAGGCTAAGACAAGTAAAGGGCCTCTAATGGTAGTGATTTATTCTATCACAGCCTGTTAGTGTCAGGTTACGTAATGAGCCCACATGATTTAGGAATTCATGTAGGGAGAAAATGTTTTTCAATTAGCAGTACAGATTTGGGTTGGCTGATGTCAAGCGCCTGTAAGTGATAATCTCACAAAAATGACAGATGAAGACTTAAGTCTTAAAAGTTTATGAGTTTTAAGCCATTTTTTAAGTTTATGAAGGCATGCCTTAACACTATCTCCAAAATAAACCTCAAGAAATTGGAAGAGTAGATGCATGCTGTAATTCTCCCCAAGTACCAACATTTCTCTTACTTTTAAATGTCTATTATTCTAAACTAGGATACAGATGAAACAATGTAGGAAGCTGAAACACAAAGGTAAATAACACAACAGCCATGAAATTAAGATGGGAAACCTGTAAGCAGTGAAACAAAACCACAAAGAATAATTAATAAATGTTAAGCATTTACACGAGAGGAAATACTGACAGACAAAACATGCCACTACAAAGCCAAAAGCTGCCACTGAAAATCAGTCTGCCCTCCTGAATAAGAGAGGCTACCAAAGAGTCAGCTGAAGTGAAAACTTTCTCTTAGAAAAGGAGACTGTACCAAACATACAACTTCTTGCAGAGGCAGAATCCATCCAGTTTCTCTTACATAACTGTGCTTTATTACTGTTCTGCAAGTTTCTGTCTTCAGGCTTCTGAGTACCAGGGTCCTACATATGTCAACCTGATGAGTCAACTGAATTTTTTTCCTCGCCACCATTTGTACTTCTCAATGTACGACCATCACATTTTCTTTGGTAAGTTACACCAGTAGTGCTTCTTGAATTTGTCCCACCATAAACATATTTTCTAGCACTTATTAACTCTCCAGATCTGGGGTATATGCTATACTGGTCCACAGGCAGACAAGATGATGAAAGGAGACTAAACCAGGGTTTTTGTGAGCTTAGCTAACTGGTACATATTACAAGCACCAGTGATTAAAAAGATGCATCAAGTCAGTTCTCGACAGCTAAGACACTACAAAAAACCCAAATCCCAAATTTTTGAATGCATCCTCACAGTGGCTTTTAAATCTGTTTTTTGAGACATTCAAACAGCAGCTGTCCAAAACCTCTTCTTACCAAAGCAACCAGGTACAGAGCCAGAGGTTGTGACTTAGACTAGCAGCCACTGCAGGCAGTCAGCACTGGGCTCCTCTGGTGTCAAATCAATTTAGGTAGCTCTAGAGTTACTGAAAGAAGTCTCCAGAAAGCATTTACTCTCCAAAATACATAAGACACAAGTACTCTCGGTTTACAACATAAGGGGTATTGGTAAGGCCATCTCTGGGGTTTTGGTTTGGGGTGTTTTGTTTGTTGGCTGATCATTCTTTAAAATCAGCTATTGTTTTGGTACCCTCAATCCTTAAGTGATGCAGCTTCAGCCAGATCAGCACAGAAACAGTGCTCCTAGGGTGAGGAAGCAAAAAGCAAGCTTTAGAGCACTTCTGTATTCTTTTTTTTAACTCTAGGTACATACGACTTTGTGTGGGTAAAAGCAGATGAGTCAAGAGGTAGAAATTCTTCTGCCTAAGTAAGGACATAGGATAAGCTACTGAGATAGTTACAACAGATTTTTTTTGTGATGCAACTTTGACCATGCCATGCACATACTTCTCTAGAAGTATGTGCACTTCATATCCTCTTATTTCCATTAGACAAAACACACATAAAAGTTTCCAAAAGGAAGGGAAGCAAATGGGATTATGAACAACAAAATTAAACCTCCTGACTCATTTCTTTATTCCCCTTTCATCCATAATGAGTCAGCAAGCCTCTCACATTCACTACTCAGCAGAAATCACTTGGATCAATTACCATCTGCACTTACCTCCCCCAGGCAGCAACAATCCCAACGCCCTCCTCTCAACTGAGCTTCAAAACTTAACATGGACCACAGTAAATGAAAATCTCAAGGCAGGTATGACCAGGCAGGAAGGAAAGGGGAGGGCTGGGGTCCCCCCAGGCCATGCTGCCCAATACCACATGTGCCCCCTGACAAAGCCTCACTTCCCCCTGCACCCCAGCCAGCCCAGACACTGCTGCATCAATCCAGCCCCTGCTCTCCCAGACATGAGCGCCTTGCTCACCACAACGAGCAAAACAGAGTGGACACAAGGGAAGAGAATGAGCATAGTGCTTTCCACCAGCTGGCTTTCTGCTCTGGGGAACCATTTTTGTTTACATAGTAATTGATGTCCTCTCAGTTCAGTCCTCATCAACACCAAAATGAGAAAAGCAGAAATAGAATACAATACTGTGTTGTAAATGAGCCCAGTAAATCACAGAAAACTGATGGCATGAGTTAGCATTTGGGGGAAAAAAAAAAAAACAAACACACACACACAACACAACACACAACCCATACATCAGTTTGGACAAAGAATACTTCCAGATTCCAGATTACACAGAAGAACACCTTATAAAGAGCACCATTACTCAAAAGCAACGAAGCCTAACTCTTGCCACAGGCTTCCCGTATCACTTGGTACCAAACATGACAGTACCTTGGTCATTAAACTGCATTTTGATGCCATTTTTGATTAAGCCAATCTCTACAGACACAAGAAGGTGATTCACAGCTCTTCACCAACACAAGAACGCGACACAGGCCCCTGAAGCTGTTGAAAGGGACCCAGTCCCACCTCCTCAGAGGCAGTACCAGACAGCTTGGTTTCTCTCCCTCCCCTGCACAGGATCAAAGGGCAGCCTGCATCCGTGCACTCACAAACTGCCATTCCAGATGTTCTCCATGCAAGACACATTGCACCACACAACACATTTCCCACAAAACCCATGGGGAGGGCAAGAGATGGAGTTCACAGCTTCAAGACACTCAGGGCATACTCCCTGTGGCAAGCAGCAGAAGTCACGGAGGGAGGGAACAGGTGCTCAGGGACAGAAACTCATGAAGCCCCAGTGCTCATGACTGAAAACACCATGTAAAAAAGTCAGTAAGAGGCAAAAATTGCTTGGAACAGAGGCCCTTTTTGCAGTGGTGCCAAGAGGAGCCATGGCAGCACTGCATCTCAGTCACTAACTGAGAGGGAACTAAACCAACATGCTTCCAGCCCATAAGTCAGAGCAGGTCCAGCCTGGCCCAGTTCAGGTCCACAGCTCTTCACAGAGGCTGGTGTTCCAGGGAGATGGCACTGCAGGGGCATGGCTCTTGCCATACCACCCACAAGACAGGCTGGCAGCTGTCCCTCCATGCCTGGAGCATCCCTTCATTCAGCAAAATGACTAAAGGGAAAAAGCTGCACACCATTCTATCCCTATGAGGCAAGTTTTTATACAGAAAGGTTGCTGTATACCCAAGAATAAAAAACCTCAAATCAAGGAGAAAATTAAGGCCCCATCATTAGACAGCCTTCTTTCTAACACATTTTTCTTTGAATTTTTCCATCACTCAAAAGCCAACCATGGTCACAAATCAGACTCACCATATACTATATTTATGTACTACACAATTCTATGAAAAGTGTACCAATCCACAGAAAGTTAACAGTTCTCAAATTAAAACAAACTTCTGCTTTCTGCCTTCTTACCTAATAAGTAGTCTGGTGTTAACTGGACCAAACTTCATAGCAACTGTCACATAAGGATGAGCTAAAGCAATATAGTTTTGTAGCAAACCACCGCCTACTGCCTGAAAACTCATTACTGAATGACTATTCCATATTAAAATCAGCAACTTGCTAACATAATTAAGAAATACAGGTTGAAAGCAGCATATTAAATCTTAGGAAAACTACTTAAGCAGCAGAATGTGAGCTGTGAAAGAGAAAGCACCACCCTCCGACAGTAACACAAGCACAGAAAAGACCCCCCAGTTCACTGGTAAGAAGGTGATCAATCACAGCAAGCTGGTCAGTGTTGGAAAGCATACCCAAAAGCCTACAGACCAGGTTACACCACCTTTGCTCACTTTTTGAAGTGCCCTCCTCTACAATTAAGGTCCATTTTTAAACCCAGACAGCTTGCAGAACAAAGTACTACCTACTGAGAGCAAACAAGAGGATGAAAAACTGTGCTTGAATAAACAAGACCAATTGCTAACCTGAAATTAAAATCAGAGAGAGAACAAAACACACAACCCCAGCTTTTCCAAGAAACTGTCAGCAGAAGACTGGGTATCTGATACTGTTATTAAACCATGCTGTAACAGAAGCTGAGGAGCAGAGATCACCAAGCCACAAGGTGAAAGCATGAGCATTACAAAGAGAAGGACATTATGCAACAGGTCTCCTACACCCCCTCCTCTGCAATTCCATCCCAAACCTTGGGGAGACAAGAGATAACCTGACAGTCATCACAGAGATAATCATCTCTCGCTCCAGGGAAAGGTGTGGAATTAAAATAATTTTCCCCTTTGGTGGCTGCCAAGGAACATGACCTACAATTCCACAGTAGATAAGAACTGAAAGAAAGCCAGTATTTATGACATTTTTATCAGCTGGAAGAAACTGTCACTTCAGTGAAGTCAGATTCCCCCCTAATTTGTTGATGCCCATTTTCATTCTCCAGCTCAGCACAGCACGGACACAAATCACACCACAGTTTCACTGACCCTTTTCTTGCTGGCAAAACCAGCTGAAGCAGCTCCTGCCCCCGCAGAAGTGCTGCTTCATCACTGGTGGGGCTACACCACCAGCAAGCAGCACTGATGTGGCACAGCATCAGGCCTCCAAGCAGCTGCACCACCACCTCTGAAGAAACTGCATGGAAGAAAATAGAGGAAGTGGGAATCGGCAAAAGAAGTTTAGGCTGGCTTTTCTGGCATATACAATGGCAGCAGTGCACTGACATTGAGAAGAACAAGCCTCCATGAATGTGATGATTGCCTGAACCATGTAAAACACCACCACTGCTGTTCTCAAGTTAGTGTAACAAGTGACACTGGATATTTGCATATGTATTCCCACACAGGATAGGTTTCATATACAACTTTCAAACTACATTCAAACAACACATATAAGCTTGGTGGAGAAAAAAAAACAGTTCTGCTTTTGCCCGTGGTAAAGATGAACCCACAGGCAAGCATACGTCAGGAACCACCACACTGTCCTACCAATATGGGCTTGCATTTTACGATTCGCATGTCTCAAGCCACACTGACATCTGATTTAGGCAGGAGGAGGAGAACATGAACACCAGCACATGCCCAGCAACACAGGCAGGCCCTGAGCCCGAGCCATCACACAGCCATATTCTTTGAGCCATATTCTCCGAGCCATATTCTCCTTCCCCTGGCACTGACCACTGTGGGTAACCCCAGGCTAGCTCTTCACAAAGTCTTAGGAGGGCACAGCACCTATGTGCCCCAAAAGCCACTGAGACACACAGTTAACTCAGAGCTCTGGGTCCTTCATAATATGATGGTCAGCCCACCTTAAGTTGCAGACATTCCTATATGCATTCCTATATATTCCTATATTCCCAGTGCACAGAGAGGTAGAGACTACACCAGGCTCAGCCTGGCCTTTCTGCCTGTGGAACAGTACTGATATCAACTGTCAGCGTAGCAGTATTGCTGTAAAAACCTGCAGTACCTTCTTTCATGGGTTTTCATGCATGTGTAACTACCATGAAGAAACAGCTATCCCAAGGCAAAGGGCTTGCTTCTTCCTATAGTTAAGTATATATAGTTTAGTGTGAGGTGTCCCTTCCCATGGCAGGGGGGTTGAACTTGATGATCCTAAGGTCCTTTCCAACCCTAACTATTCTATGATTCTAAGTATACTAAGGTATACCAAGTACTATGAGGAGTAGAGAAAGCAACACCATACTTGAGTAATCTTTGGAAATAAAACAAGCCTGCTCTCTGTAGACTGGATACACACTGCTAATAAGGATGAAGGACAAACAAAGGTTACAAAGCTGAGAGTTTTAAATATCTGCTTTAGAGACAAACCTCAGCACAACAGACTGCAAATAAGAAACATGAGTTGTTTTGTGTTTTTTTTTTTAAAGTATCATGAGATCCTATACATCTACCACAGTGTGTAGTTAGAACTTTCTCAGTAACACGTGCACATGATTATAGATCCCCCCAACCAATCTCCTAAAATCAAGTTTCGAGTTTGTGGATAACATCCAAGGAGCAGGTTTCTATGCATTCCTGAGGGAGAAAGGGCTATAGAAAAGCCTTTTATTTCTGCATGTATTTCCCAGAAGGCCCAACTAACGCAAAAGGAAACCTATCAGGCTTCTTCAATGGGGGGAGGGCAGGAGGGGATTTACATGTTTGATGGGCAGTGTGTGCAAGTGGGGAGAGGCAAGCACTTCAGTATGAGCAATTAAATGCAACACTTTTGTAAACCCTATGATAAGATATCTAAAATATCCTTCTTAACAGAAAATCCTACTCAAGTGTACGTCAAAGTAAACTGCACTGACAGACTGTATGTCACAAAAAGCTACTGTGAAAGAGGACACTTGAGACTGCATTTGCACATCTCACGAGAATCACCACTTAAGCACATCAGCATCATGAAGGTAAGGGTAAAAATACAGGAGTGCATGTTTTCATTACAAGTCAGCATCATCTGCAAGAACAGTTTCACACAATTGCTAGCAACAGTCTCCTCCTCCTAAATTGATTTCACACATACTCCAGAATTAGGACTTCAGCTGCTAGGTCTACTTTACTGCCAAAGTATACCTATAGGCAATGCACCAAGGAGCTTTTACCCCACCTCACGTCCTTGGGGACTCAAATCTTAACTCCAGACACCACATATTGTCAACTGCAGCATTCTGCCTTGAGCCTCTGCTGCCCACCACAGGTCAGCTGCTGTTCCCCTTGGGGCTTGGTTTTTCTTTACTAAAACACCCCCTCCCCTTTTCTAGCAAAAGAAGGACTTAAAGCAGACATGGGCCAAGTTTGCTGAAGGAGGGAGGTGAGGCAGCAAATCACATGGCTCCTGCTCACAGGTCAGCGTACATTTACGAATATACAATTAATTTGTTCGACAAAGCTCAATTCAAGCTTTGCTGCACTTGCTGGTTCAGAAATTCCTACTCTACCTGTATTTAAACACTGTTTTCATATTTAATACAGCACCCAACTACTAAATCTCTCTATTCGCACTAAGTACAAAATTCATTCCCAAAGTTATCTGACATTAATATTAGTTACAGCGTAAACAGTCTAGGTTAGTTAACTAGACCACTCAACAACATGATCATCCATCCTTTCCTCCAACATTCTTAGAGAAAGGTAAAAGAAGCAAAATAAACTACTTACTTAATATCAAATAATCAAGTTGACTGTTCCAGAACTGTGCTTTCAGGTGATGAGCTACTTAGCATTGTATTTCAAAGATTTAATAAGTCAACAAAATAAAAACCAAGCAAGACTTATTATAGATTCTGCTCAGTCACTTATTCTTTCATATAATCTCATTTTACAATATTTGAAGACCTCCAGCTTTGTAACGTTATATTCTGGAATTTTAACACTACAAACAGTAGACATTTATACACCTCTCTGAACACTGGAATCAACACTTTCAATAGCAAACCATTTGCTTAAGGAAAAGAACAACCTTACTACAGTCTAAGCAACATGCGAGCAACACAGATCTTGCAAACAGCACAGTCTTTCATTAAATAAAGTAGTGAAAAGCTCCAGCAGCCAGAAACCGAAGATCAACAATCAAATGTGCAGACTGTCAAGGCAGAGAGCAATTAACCACTGGAAATAAGATGGCATGGGGGATTTGCAATCATTAGAAACAAACTGAGGAGATACCCATTTTCTGGGTGGGGAAAATGAGAGTAGTGGACAAACTCCAGGGCTCAGTACAGAAATTCACCCAGTCATTCCAGAGGCCCATGTTGCTCAGCAGCTAACATAACACTTTCAATTTGCTTTTCTTCAGGGAAGTACTGGGTTACTTCTTTCATCTTTTCACACCTCAGGCACCCCATCCCACCTCATCACCTTCTGTTCTGGGAAAGAGAGGGGACACTGAAGAGGCAAGGACAATACCAGCTGCTGTAACTCTGCGGTGATACACAACAAGGGTTTTCCCAAGATGTTTACCTGGCTCTATCAAGATTTTTTCCTAACTTTCGTATTTTTGCTTTATATTTCTACAGTGCAGCTGTAGCAACAAGCTGCAGAAGCAATAAAACCTGCCACAGTAGCATTTATCACTCCGCAGTGTAACCCCTTCTCAGGGCAGCAACCCACTCAGTTGCCTGCTTCTTGAAGTGCTACAAGCCTTCAAATGAGAAAACCTCTCAATCCTATGCAGTGCTCAAAGACTTTTCACGCACACACCTCAGAGACAAGATCAAGGCAGTGGGTCCTCTGGCTGTTTTGAATACATGCCTCCATTTTCCACTCAAAAAAAAAAAAAACCACACACACACACACACAAAAAAAACCAAACCAAAACAAAAAACGTCATCATTACAGCCCAGACTTCTCTCATAATGACTCTGCCCAAGCCATTCCCAAATTGGATGCCAAACCCAAGCATCAGTAGCTATGCGCTTTGGAAACATAATGTCCAGTCATTACAGAGCAAAGCTCTACTCAAGTAATCTATCTGAAAATTATTTTGAAAAATCTTCTGAATTTCTCTTCGGTTGTACACACAGCTTTGAAAAATCCCACCTAGATTGTAAAGTCTCGTTAACAAAGTCTGCTCTTATTTGCCATGAACCATTTTCATGCAAGTTCTCCATATTAACTCCTTCATCTTCGCATGGCATAATTACACTGTTCTCTGCATATTTTTGCATATTTAACTGAGAGACATTATACACTAATGCTAAGGAAATATCTCAGTACACACTAATTTCTTATGTCTATATTGTGCTATACTATTTACTTCTCAATTTCTAGATAAACTGTAGCATATTGCAGGTGTAATTCATAAACAGCAATTATAGCACAACATAAATTACAACTTAAGTGCACTGACAGACCACCAGCTGAAGGTAATGCAAAGGAAACTCCCCAAACTGCACATTATAATTAAGAGCCTTCACAAGAAATCCCATGTGGAGAAAAATCTCATCATAGGCCAGGAAAGTGATAGACTGTAAAATCAAGTTAATGGGAAGGTAAACTTCAGCCTCAAGACACTGCGTGTTCTGCATGCATGCCAGACCTCAGAAAACTCTTAAAATTTGTCACAGGATCTGAAGTCGTCTAGGACGGTCTGGAATAAAAGGAGAGCAGCAGCATGAGGTGTTTCGCCTATGGAATCAACGTGGTCTGAAGGCACTCCCTCATCCCTCTTGGTACCAAACATCTCTCTAAATTATCATTCAACCAAAGCATTTGTGCTCCCACTGTTACCCCTTTCATGAAGGCACATGCGCTGAAGGGTTACTGAGAATACATGAGAAGACCATCCCTCTGGAAATCACTTGCCAGACAGAAGCCAAGAGCATGTGCCAACACAACACAAGGATCTTTCTTACACACACACCACACCCAAAAAAAACCTCTAGCCTTTACCTCCAAAGGACCGCAAATTCTCGAGCAGAGGAGCAGGACTTCTCATTTAGTGCCTGGCACAGAAGCACTACTCTTAATGCACAATTAAACATTCTACTCCTAGAAGTCCTGTAAGCCTTAAGCCTCTGAAGGCACAGGTGGTCCATTCAGGAAATAATTAATTCCCATCACCTAGAAAGATGGACAAAACCTGATCAGCTGGCACTGAGCTCAAGCAGCCTCCCTTCTCCATTCCTGATTATTTCCTGCAATATTCCGCCTACTTCTGGCAACCTCAAACCCGAAGCAAGAAGCCAGATCATATAATAAAAGCTGCAGGGTTCCTGTGCTTGTAACTAGTAGTTTCTCAAATCAAAGAAACGAGTATAACTTGTTCTATCATCTCGAAGTTCCTCATATGTCCTCAGAACATCTCAACTTAAGCAAACAGGGCCTGTCAGGATCCTGTCCTCCACTAGATTTCCAGACAAGTAAATATGTATTTATGTGATTAATAATGTAATTACTATAATTACTTGTAATAATATATATTAGTATGTATTATGTTAGGTATTAGACTATATGTTAATAAAGTAATATAATAATATTTATAAAAAAAAATTTTTAGAAAAGTACAGACTTTTTAACTGATGATGCCTTTAAAGTTTAAAGCAACATTTAATATAAAAGGGGAAAATCTAACTGGCATGAAAGTCAGGTTATACACTCACTTATAGTTTGGTCTTTCAGGCAAATTTAAGCACCCTACCAAGCTTTTTGAAATTTTTCCTCCCACTTGTAAGATTCAAACTGCAGATTTATGTTCTCCACATAATTTAATTTCATAACCATGATGCTATCACCCAAAGTTCCATAAAACTTTTAAAAACAAACTTCATTTTGTCTTTGGTTATGCTACAGCTTTCCCAGAGGCCAAACAAAACGTGCTACTTCAGCCACTGCAGCCCTCCCGAAGCCTCTTGATTATTTGCATCTCTGGAAGCTAATGCAATGGGGTGACTTTGTCAGCATTATTTTACAAGCCATTTTAACTGCGAAAGCCAGCATGCACCACTGGCTCCCGCTCTGGCATGCTGTGCTATACACCCCATCTGGTCCTTGTTCACACTGCTGAAGCAATGCCAGGCTAATCCCAAACGTTTGTGATTCTTTCAAAAGAGATTGCTAGTTTCACAGCAGTTCTTGTGGACCTTATTTTACACTGATGAAGGCAAACAGCAACAACAAGAAGAATAATAGCCACTTTTTTCCACACAATAAGACAATGCGAAACTGTCAGGATCATTCTGAATTGCTGAAATTGCTAAGTTCTACTGCACTGTGTTAAACAGCTGGTCTACAAAGTGAAGACATAAAACTGACCTTTGGTATTTCCCTCTCCCATTCACCCTCCCTCATAGCAGATGCCAATTATTTGGTTAGCCACATTTCATTTATAAGAAAAACACACAGTCAACTGATACAAATACGGTAACTGGAAACCTCTCTTTACTGTTTTAACCATTAGCTCTTGATAGAGCAATCTGAACACCGTCCACTCCAAATCTGCAACTACACTTCTTCAGCTTACACTCACGGCACAACTCTGCCACTAAGAAGCATTAATTCTCAGTACACAAAAAAAATTGTATAATGAAAAAATATTTTGCAAATACAAATACAAGTGTTTGTGGGTTTAAAAAAAAAAGCTCCACAAACACGTACTTTGTGCAAAAGGAGAGCAGCAGTGGAAGAGGACAGAACTTAGCATGAGGAACACTCATTTCTCCTTGCTAGCAGCCATCACAGCTTACTCCTTAACACACTTGGCAGCCAGCACGTCCCTTGTGCAGCCTCCGTAATGGCTTCTGTGTGTGTTTGTATTCACTAGCAGACAGGCCGTAGGCAAGCTGACAGAAGAGGCCACAGGCATCAGGCAAGCAGGAGCCCAGTAAGGCGCCCACAGCAGCAGCCACTACCAGGAGGTCAGCAGAGGACCTGCTGAGCCGCTTTGCAGTGCTGGCACCTTTGCCTCTGGCTTGCAGGGCCTACAAAAACACAGGTAACATTAACTTCAGTGCAAGAGACAGGTACAAAAGTAAAGGCAGAACAGACTGCAAGAAGTGCGCTAACAAATCAAGGCCCTTAAAACAGCAAGTTACACAAGACACTAGTCACATGGCACCTGAGTAGCTACATACTCAGATAGAAAATGAGGCGAGCAGCACCAGCCTCAGAGCAAGACTCCAAACAGCACCTCCAGATCAGAAGTATCAGCTTAAGATACCCCAAAATTGCGCCATGTATCAGTTTTCAGCCATTCAGGAGAAAAGCAGGTCTGTATCTCACTCATCTCCCACCGACAGACAGGACCAACCCCTCAAACTTGCACCCACAAAAACAAACCTCATCTCCCACCAGCCCCAAAAGCCAAACCAAAACCAAGAAAAGCCTGCTGTGGCAAACCTTCTGAAGGATCTACCACCTTCAGGCCAAACACTGCTCTCCTGTGTCCTCTGCACCCTGACCCATGGCAACCATCTACTCCGTCACATTTCCCAGGAAAAACTCCCTTCTCAACAAAGATGGACATCCTCAAGACAGGTATATGATATTTTTGTCAGTACCATATTCTCACTTACTGTAAAAGCCTTCTCCATCATCAGCTCTTACTTTGCCTGATACTATTAAGGAAGACAGAACTTTTATAAGTATAAAAACATTATTCCGAGGTCTCCTAAAAGGTGTATTTTATTCTTAGTTTGCCTTTTGTTTTGCCTGTATTTGCAAACTCAACCCAACTGATTTTCAGATTTGTGTGGAGTGAATTCTGCTCATTAATTCAGGTGAGCCTCAATGATGCCAATAATCAAGGTACAGTTAAGTTTTAAAAGCGCTAAACCAAAAAAAAGCATATACTAGTTTTGTAACACATACTCCCAAGTTTTAATAAAAAACAAGATCAGAGCAGTTTGATTTAACCGCAATAAGCTGAAAACCAAGGAACACATTCTAGAGCACAACCACAACTGAGGTCTGTCCCTGTCCCCTATGTCCAGCTCCATTATTCTTTCAACTTCAGCATGACTATTCTTTAGGAAAAAATACTGATATTCAACTGCCAGTTACTTATATAAACACAGATTATTCTGTATACACTAATACAGATTACTTCAAAGTCTGATGTCTTCAAAGCCTGATGACTTCAAAATAGTTCTCAAGATTCAAAATAGTCTTGCACACTCACAGGATAAACAAAGCAGCCACCTGTTAGCTGCAATTTACACAATACACACAAAGGTTTTTTCTCATTAATACTTCATATTTAAGCTGTATGGCAATAGAAAACATACAGTATCTATACAAAATGTAGAAACAAAAAAAACCAACTTCCACAGATCATACCACAGCAACACAGGCACATTGCTGTTTAGGGGGATGATGCTTGCATGAATGTGCCTGGGCACTCTCAAGCTGAACCAAAGGCTATTACAGATATTAAGAAAACTAGTCAGAGAAAGAGATCCCTCTCCAACGTACACATAAATATAAGATCATTTACAACTAATTTCCACATAGGCAACATGACGCACAGTCAGTTTAAGAAATCTCAATCTGCTGAGTAATTCAAACAGCTTCATTGTTAGGTTATGATGTAATGAAATCGGTCAGTCAACAGCAACAACACTATAAAAACCTCACTCACTTGGAGCCTGGATTACAGCGTTTTACAAGTTAAGACAATTATTTTCTGCTTCTACTAAATTATTCCCCATGTTAACAATTAATTTACCTGGTAAGGAATCTTTAAATGAGCTTTCCATTCACACTGCCTTACAAAATATATAAGAAATTAATTTCTCACCTGCAACCTAACCTGCATGGCTGTTCTCACAGCTCTCTTATAAAGACCATAGCAAAAGGTTGCCTTGAGCAGTTGGCAGTGGTCTGAATTTTGTCATCAAGTAATGAGTCTGCCACAAAATAATGACTGCACAGCAGCAGCCTGCTGGATATAAATCCCTTTGCTACTTAAAAGTAGATTTTAGATCAGTATTAAAACAAAAACAAAAAGCCCAAACAAAAACCCCATAAAACAAACACACACACACAAAACCTCCACAAACAAAACAACCAAAAAAACAACACACAACACAAAAGCCCCCAATACTATCTAAAAAAAAATGCAAGAATAAAAATCATCTCTGCTGATCTCACTGACTATACAGCAGGATGCAAATTAGCACTGAGTTGTCTGATATTTAAGTAACTATAAAAATCAGAGTATGAAACAGATAACACTTCACTCTGCACAGAGTCAGCCACAAGTATTAAACGCTGTACCATATGAATGGTGAAATCTTTATAAAGAGAGACTAGTACTTAGAAGCAGCAAAATAAATGTTACATGTTTTGTGAGTGTCCCTCTCCCAGACCTGCTCACCCTTTCCTCCCCTAAGGCTTTAGTTCTTGGTTAACATCTCTCCAGCTGAAAATAATTGCCTGCCTCCAAAAGGCATCTTGGACAGTGTCACTCCCTTAATCAGCACGAAGACAGCTGAGTGATTTGAGGCATTTCCACCTTCTCCCTGGAGTAATCTCACCATCTCCATGAAGCACCACAGCATCGTCACAAGCTAAAATGACTTTAAATATAGTGCTCTCTCATAATGAGAACCATATTCCAATAAGGCCATCTTCCAAAGACCCACTTCAGCGGCCTATTAAAACTTAGCTTACTGATACAGCTATCACCAAAGATCAATCAGTGCAGGCGGCATACAACCCTCAGGGAAAATCCATTTGTAGAAATGAACTCGCAATGCATTTCGTATACCTAGATACATAGATACAAACAATAATCAACTGTGTTACCTTTAAATTTTTATCACAGTGTGAACAACATAGTAACAAGCAGCAAATTTGCAAGTTCTCATGCCCTGGCAGAAGAGGTACCAATAGAATTACACTAGATTTATAAAAGGGACAAATTTCCCCCCTCTGCAGAAATACTTTAGAAAACAAAATTACATATCTGTTTCTCGATAAATTGAAGAGAGAGGAGAAAAAAAAAATTAAATATGTTTATGGGCATTGCACGGGGTATACCAGGAAAGAAACATGTGGATCAGAATAAGATAAATTTCAGCCTTCAGAAGATCAGTAACATGCCATAGTTTCACTCCAGAGCAGAACACCAGCATCTACAAATCGCAAGCATGTATTTCTTCAAGTCACCTCCTCCTCTCCACATCAAAAATATACTTGAAAAGAAAATCTAGACACCATCCTCACCACTGTTGTTCTTAAAGAGCCACCAAAATATTATTTCCTGTAAGGACACTTGAATCTTGTAATTTTTTGCTTTTATCCAGTTTTCTATCCTCTCCAGCTCTGCCCCCTTTACTAGTTAGCTACTCTTGAAGTATGACACCAAGTCACACAGCTCAGACCTGACTTATATTCCTGCCCCACACCCATTTCACTTCGCATGTTATTCAGTAAACTAACAGCTACTGCCCTTTTCTCTCCCCATGCATTTGGGATGCACATCAGCAACACTTACAACAAATCATTTTCAGAGACAACAGTCAAAGGCACAGCTCAGTGACTGCATGCAGCAGGATCACACAAGCATCTTTAACTCTTCCAAATTTTGCTTCTCATCCTTCCATGAGGCTAGCTTCCTTCTTATTTCACACTATATTGTAAATTTCCCATGGAAGGGACTGTGTCTCACACAGGTGTTTATATGCCATAAACTTCTGACACACCAAAGCTCTGCTTGAGGCCCTTCATCACCACCAGAATACAACAGCCCTGGTAATACCTTAAAACCATCAATTACACTTTAAACCAGCACCTTCAGATTTCTGCAGGAAACAGAAATCATTAAGAAGGTGACAAACACTGCCCTTTTCCAGCCCTCAAGTACCTCCACTCCACACAAAGGGAGCTACCTAATTTGCTTATATTAGACAGCCTTTGATTGTTGGGATGAAAGTTTCAGGGCCTCCATCACCTCCTCCACAACTTCTCAAAGGTTTAAGAGAAGTTTAAGAGATTCTTCTCAGCCTGCTTTCTTCTCTGAATTCCCAGCATTTTTAAAAGCTTACATTTCTATCAACTGCAGAAGATTAGACTGCCTTTGGTCCATGCCACATCACAGTCACACAAAAACATTTAAACCTCTTCACATAAAGTTTGAAAAGCAGGTATAATTAGCTATTGAAGTAAAAGTTTTGAAAACAGAGAAAGCAGTCTTCACTTTGGGAGAGATGATATAAGTGCTTTACATCTTTAAAACAACCTTAAGCACATTAAGAAACTTAAGTGGAAAAAATACAGCAGCAATGTAAGTAAATACCGAAGGCTTGATTACAAGTGAGGTTTACTGAGTGCTTAAAGCATTCAAGTTGAGAAACAAGCAAGTTGCATTATTTCAGTAGACTGAGACATGACATAGGAGCAGAAGTGCTACTGAAAAGCCCACTTTTTAAGTTTCCTGTTCACACTAGACAACTTCCTTGATTAATCAATGCATTCCTGTATGATGCACACCTATATGACCCCCTATATGTACAAAGTCAACCATTAAAAAACATGCATTAAAGCTCACAACCACATTTTTGACTCTGCAGATAGCCACAGCAAGAAGTGTAAAGCTTCGTTACTAATCTCCACTGTTATCACAGTTTCTTCCCCTTTAGCCATTTCAGAGCTAGGCTGTTCCCCACACACCTCCGGGAGATGTGAAAGCCTGAAGTAGCTGACTTCAGTCTCTGGACCAGATCACCCTGTCCTCCTGCCAAAGAGCTGAGCAGCGGGTTATAGCCAAAGTCCAGAAGCACACCATAATCACAGCAGCAAACACTCAGCTGTTTCAGTGAACTCCAATTTCCACCTGCCACAAAGTCCAATCCCAAAACAAGCACAAGCATGGGTACTTTACTCCTGCCATCAGCCACTGCCTGACAGCTGGGCTAACACGACAGAGCCTCTGCTGAAATTGGCATTTTGCTGTGCATTATTTCATGCAAGCAAACAGCTTTCACCCTCCCACTCTCTGCCTCTGCCACAAACCCAAGCACCGAAAGTAGCAATATAAATACAAGGTTTTGAAGCCCTGTGGCACAAACTTGGCAAATCACAACAGAGCCCCATAAAACGCAACCATTTCACTGCTGGTGATGGGCTGGATATCACATGCCCTGCCTCTTACACTACACACTTAACCCTTTGGCATATGTCCCACTGGTATTTCAGTGTGATGAGTCTGGAAAATCTGTGCCAATGCAGCTATCCATAGCACATCGTTTACAAAGAGAACAGACGGCTATGCGTACATTTGTTGTATGCAATGACATTAGGAATTTAAGGCAGCCAAAAAGCAAACTTTATTCACGATTCTCCTAGGTATTATAAATGTTACACATATAACCTGATTTACATTACCTACATATGCTAGTCACTAAAAATTAACTAAAACAGCTCTACCCATGTAAATTTCTAGGCAGTTTGATATTAAAACTTAGACTAAAGTGGTTTTAATCCTAATGAAGCCTGAATTCTGAGTCTTATGGAATACACTTCTCTTTAAAAGCAAAGTATCAACTATGTTTTTATCAAGAAGCAAATGAAATTACACAAAGAATTAAAAATAAATCGAAATTCAGCTACAGCTTTTTCTTTTGAGTGAAAATAAATAATCATCTGGTTTTATTACAGTTTTGGCCTTCACATTTCTATATTCAGGATGATTCAGGAAACAAAGTGTCTTATTCCAGTACAGGCAGTACCAATCTGACATTGATTCTGGCTCGCAATAGTACAAATAGTTTCATCAACGCATTTGCAAAATATTACTTGCTGAAAGAAACACGTTGGCTTGAAACTCTATTTATCTTTAAATGCTGGAATCAACAGGGATCATTACTGTCAGCACCTCAGCAATAAAACTTTATTTCTTGTTTCCCACAAGAAACTTTACATATGCCAATATTAAATAGTATGTTAATATTAAATAGTATGTCATATAGAATGCTTATGGCTTTATGTCAATATGTGATTAATTTTAACTCTAAGCAAAGGTTCCTCTGTCTGCTAAGGGAAAGCACACTCACAGGTGGTAATGTGTAAAGAAAAAAAGTAACAACATATTGCCTGAGTAACTAGATACAGCCCTTCAGTATTATGCCATATTGGAATATATACCAATTTGAAAGTGTATAAATTCTTAAAACTCAAGGCTTGAGTATCTTGAACTCAAGTAACCACAAAGGTCTCAAAAAAACCTACTGAAGTCATTTGATCGCATATGAAGAACTTTTGAAGTCACTGCAGCAATCACAACCCTACATGGATATATAAACAAATATTTGCACAGTGCTACTGGCTGTAATGAAAGCACAACACTAAAAATCCACACTGCTCTTTTTAGTGAAAGCACTGAAGCATTTTTCAGAAGCCAGCAGAAAACCATGCAAATTTTGAGCAAAGGCTTCAATATTATGTCTCCTATTTGCATATTTATTCCAGTTGAGCTGTATCCAGATAGACACTGCCAGGATCTGGATGAACCAATCGCCAAGAGCATTCTGGTCTGAACGCACCAGTTCGGAGCTGCTGCACCTTCACAACTGGAAGCACATGTTCAGAACACCCAGGTCTGTACCAGATTTCACATATCCATCTTTAAACCTCAACATGCAATTTAAAGATCTTTAATTTTTGATAACTTGGTTCTCCACCTCCACACATCTCTATTTGCCTTTTGGGATGTTTCAAATAACATTATTTACCTGGAACTTGCTTGTTGTTAACTCTCTGTGATGAAACAGGACCAAAATCATCACAGAATTCCTAAACAACTTTTCAGGGCTTCAAAACAGCAGTAAAAATCTCAGTTGTAAGTGATACAGAAGCAAGCTAACACATAGGTTTTCCTTCCTCAAGCACTGACCCAGATGACTCTCTGCACCATACCACAGGTATAGGATTGCTCTCCCATCCCATCGCAAGAGCTGACAAAAGCCTCATGGCTTTCCTGCTTCTGGTGAGTAACCGCTAGAACAAAAACACCTTAGGAAAGGGAGTTTGCAACTCTGGCGTTTCACTGAGAGCATTCTTCCATCAGAAGACAAATGGCCACCATCTTCATGGGTGTAACTGATACACTCCCATGACATTTCATATTCAGATGGCAAGGCAACTTAATCCAAGAGTTCCTTTAAAAAGAAAAACACTCCAACACAAAAACAGCCCACAACCAAAACACTCACTACAAAACCCAAACACCACCTTTCTGATTGATGCAAAAGGTGCAAAGTGCTTTAAGTATGCCAAGATGTCCATTTGACATACAGTACTGACATCAGGATGACCTCTATATGCTGCTGCTTTTCAAAAGCATGTTTACATCCCAAGTAGGCAACAGTTACTTCTTGTTTCACAGGGTAGTCAGAAGTACTTACTCATACCACAACTGCTACCAGAAAACATTCCCAACCCAAAATTGCATGGATTAATAACATATCAATTCCTATAACTAGCCTGGATGAAAAAATAGTAGTTCATAATGCCATTTAATTTTTTCCTCTAAGCTTTTTCTTTTCTTTTTTTAATAATGGAGGAGAACATCCTTATAAATATCCTAGTATCATGAACTTTTCAATAGTGTTTGCATAGTGGTTACAAACTTTCCAGAGTAACCACCCACAACCTTCAGTATTAAAAGCTTTCTCAAGGAATGCTAAGGGTTTGTAAATGAGTAGCACCAAGCGCCCTTCACAGTCCCAGCAGAAGCAGCACATGAGCCTACTAATAATCATACAGTGGGCTTAGCCGCAAAAATTCAGCTGGAACAATATATCTGTAGCAGTAAAAGTCCCTGTTTCGGCAACCGTAGCCTGCCCTGTCCATTTAAACAGCCAATCACCACTGCATCCATACATTTCTTCCTTCTTAAAGAAAAGAAGTGATGGTGACATGCTGAAGAAATTCAGCATGTGGTCTTGACAAAACAGCCACTTACATTTATCTTGTTCTCCCACCAAGGTAGGGACAAAAAAAATAAAGCAGGATTTAAAATATATATATATAATGGAAAATGAGACCATTTGCTTCCAAAATTCCCCCGCTTTCCAGCAGTAAGAAATTCCCAGAAAGCACAACATGCTGCACCTGACCATTAGGCATGAGAAAACCTAACCTGAATGGAAACCATCCCTTTCATGGCACTGCTACCTGGCCACCACAGCATGAAGCAGAATACTTTCAAGAATATCCAGGTGGAATAAGGGAGGGAGAGGCAGAAAGAAGCACTAAGCATAAACATGCCCTTCCACAAAGTC
The DNA here is from genome assembly GCA_009867235.2 of Psittacus erithacus. Lineage (NCBI taxonomy): Eukaryota > Metazoa > Chordata > Aves > Psittaciformes > Psittacidae > Psittacus > Psittacus erithacus. The sequence goes on along the minus strand of WYDI02022629.1, from coordinate 61,676 downwards.
TGCAAGCCAACAGCAAGCCTCAGTTTCTGCAGGAATAGTTTGCTCTACCCACTAGCATAAGGTTTTTGTGTATCAGCCATTATACTGCTTAAGAAACTATAACTCAGGTTGTATCTCATGTCCTTCCTCTTTAAAAATAAGTTTTATTTAACAGAGAAGTAGGGTTTATTCTGTCTCCCTTCTATCAGAGACACAGACCTCAAGTATAATTTTGGTACAAAATACAGTAATGTAAATAAACAGCAACTAAACTGGTTAAGTGATGTTAGTGCAGCTATGATTAAAGTCAGGTATCTATCTCCAGAGCATCACATTTGTCCCAAAACGTCATCTTGAAGCTACCAAATGGGGAAAGGCCAGCTGTGCTCCTTATAAAGCCTTCACACTCCAAGGAATGTAAATAAGGGATATTGTTAAAATGAAAGATCTAACTAAAGCTTTAGATTTGTAACATTTAAAAGGTTTTCCCCTCCTTTTGTATCTTTAATCAAAGGTTCTAAATGTGTAAGTGATGGCAGTTGCCATGGAAATATACAGGCCAAGTTCCCTCTGTGGGAACCTCAAAGCTCCCCTTACCACCAAGTGCCATGTAATGACAGGATCACATTAACACCTTTGACTCCCAAAGCCCATTTACAGCATAAAAATCAGTACAGCTGACTCCTTCACCTTCCACAGACAAACATTAACTATTTCTGTCTCCTACACTTGTCCCTTCCCTTGGACATGCTCCCAGACCTATTCCAGCACCAACTTTCATACTGCAGAAAATGAATGTGTTCAGCCTTTCTCAACAAACACTAAGCAGAAACTAGAATGCAAAGGCCATCAGATGCTTGGTCTGATCAAAAGCATCACTTCATAATCTGATGAGAAATTTCTTTTTCCAAAGCAACTGACATATAATAAATCTGCATCCTATTCCAGAAGATGAAGGTGTAGCTATGAAGAAAAACAGGCAAACATGCAGTGACAGGAACTGAACTCCCATAAAATCCAACAAATAAACTGAAGAACAGAAGACAGGCTCTGAATAATGGTTGTTACTTTTTCCCCTGGTGGCTGTCAGTACTAAACCAGGAAAAAAAGTTCTTAAAAACCTCAGTGGAATTCCTGAATACTAGCATGTACCATTTGATGCACAATCAATTTATGCACATAGGAGGCCCATTTCAGGGGCAGATGCAAGCAATCTTTTTTTTCTTTAATCAATTCCAAATAGGCAAATTCAACCATTTGAGAATGTCTCCTTATCAGCATCTTAATTCTGTGAGCAAATACAAATACACACATTTAATTTATGCAGCCGTGTTTGCATGAAATAGATATTTGTCACACACCCTCTGCCATTGCAATAAATGCCTTAGACACAAAATATGAGATTCAAGATACACTTAGTTTTTTCTTCAAATACGCAAATAAGTAATTCTATTTCAGTAGTATCCACCCTCACTGAAAATAGCTAGTCTTATATTTTGAACAATTAATATGCTGTGAATGGATACACATAAGTTGGTTCTTTTTCCATTTTATTTTTTTTAAATTCTTTAAGGAGATAGACTTGCATAGAGGAAATCCTTCATGCCTATGAAAAGAGCTGTCTTATATATTTATCATATAACCACTGACAACTAACTCCTATGCAAAAGTGAAATGAAAAGGCCATTGTGTGTCTCACTTACCTAGCAGGTAATCACGGTGACCTTTCAAGGCAGTTTATCAATTTCACTGACACAGGGTAAAACCCTAGTCAGATTCAACTCAACAGTAAACTTACTTCAATAGGGCCAAGCATCTAAACATATAACTGCAGATTTTTAGCAATCATAATAATTTCAAGACAAAAAAGGGAGCCATTCTCTCATCCATATGACTAGATTTTAATGGTAAAAAAGAATCTAGTTCTTATTCCTTAGCAAAAATACAGACACTTTGTAGCAGCTTTGCAGCTGTTTTTTGGGTGGGGGGGGGGAAGAGAGTAAAAAATATTCTTTCTACTGAAGTTATTTATTTTCTGTGAACATACATTTCCATGGCAAACTAATTTTCTGCAAAACTGACCCTTTAGGTAGGGTACATCTACAGTCAAATAAGAGGGGGATCTGTGTGCGCATACATATGCATCTCTGCCAAATCCCTAGTAATTATGCAACTGCTGAGTGGAAACATGAATGCAAAATTTCTTGCCTCTGGCCATTTTACGCACTTTTTATTAAAAGAAACAACAGAGATATGGGAGATGAAAAAAAAGCTTTGAGCACAACATCATTCCACCAGATTTCTACATGCAAAGCAACAAACTAAAGCATTACTGCCCTGTTCACTACCCCCTTTTTTTTTTTTTTTTTTTTTGGTTTTTCAGGTATTTTGGATTTGCTTTGGGTTTTTTTCCTGAAAGGTCAGGACAGCGTGCTTATATGCAGGGCTCTTGTCTTACAGGTAAACCTCAGCAACCCTCCTCCCACACAAACCTTGAGCAAGGTCAGGGCCCTTGTTATTAACTGCTGTGTGCAGCACTCTCTGGTTTTAAATGCTTTGCAGACAATTCTTACTGTACTCAAATTAAGTGCAGATTTACACAAAGAAATATCTCATGGCCCATGCTACAGCGTCTGGCAGGAATTACAGGGCCTACCAACAACCAACCAGCACTTACAGAGAAGGGGGAGAAATATTTTACTAGATTAGGTTGGGAAAGGATTGATTGTCCAAAAGCCTGTCTATATTCCCATAACTCTTCCAATTATACTAGTTGGTCCAACTGGTATAGCCAGTGTTCTTTATAAAGCCTTTTTCCAAGCTTTGTCTTTCCTACATCTTCCATAAGCAAGAGTAATCTCATCTGTTTTCACTAAACACACAAGCATTCTGCTTGCATTAACAACTAGGATTCTATTTCTTAAACGTGATTTAATAAATGTCTTCTGAATAAATTCAAAGCATGACTGGATGAGGCAAAAGCACAGAGGATATCCGTAAAATACCCTATCAGTTATTGCTATTCACTGCAACTCCAGCACATGAACCAGTGTTACCCATGCACAGTTCCAAACACGACAAGGCATGGCTGGACTAGTCTTTCCTACAGCCACAAGAAACTACTTGCAAACTGGAAAGGTACAGTGAAATGCATTTTACCGAGATAAATTACTAAATCTAATGCATCCCCACACAGACTTTGACCAGCCTGTTTTATGATAAACAATACAAAAGACAGCTAGCTCCTTCTGAAGTATTTCAAACTTTGGAGTTAAACTACAACAAACCTAAGCAAAGCATAACCTCAATGTCATGATCCGAGACATAAATTCATAGCACACTTTGTTTTAAAAAAGTCTATACTGTTTTGTTCTCTCCAGAACACAACAAATTTACACTGAGAATTCAAATACAAATTTAAGAACTTTCACGTCTCTAGGTCTCTTCCTTATATCCTGCATTATTTTTCAAGTAACAGAGAAGCATAACTCATTATCTTGCAGTAGAAATGAGAACAAAGACTTTTTTTAAAAAAAAAAAGCCTCCATTTTTCTGTGTCATTTTGTATACACAATGACAAAGTTCACAGAGCATCATTTGTTTACTAAAAAAAAAAAAACACACAAACCCCACAGCGCAACAAAATGAGCATACGCATATAAAAACTAACCATTTGGGGCAGGAAGAATGCCTGCTTTATCTTGGGAGAAGGAGGAAAAACTCAGCAGCAGAACACAGTTAAAGACTGCCCCTGAAAAAGCACTCCTGAACAAAGCAAGAACTATAATCATGTTTCATGCACTTTTCCCCCTTTTCATCCCCCTCTGCCATTTGCAATGCATGCAAATCTGCTTGGACCTGGCAGGCTACATTCAAGCACAGAGAACACCAGCCTCCCCAGTCTGTCTCACCTCCATGCAGCTGTGTCAGACCCGTCTTAGCTTCCAGGTATTAGCTGGTGCCTCTGCTGCACACCAGCAAACGGCTAACAGAGTTTGCCTAAGTTTCTACTCCCCTGCCGGCTTTCCCAGCAGAAATACCTGCCTCCATAAACTTTCCCCTGCTTTGCATATCCTCTTCTGTATCCCAGCTCAGCTGAGTAATCAGATGCACATCAGGATTTCCCAGTCTAATTCCATACATTTCCTAGTCACTTCTGTATCAGCGCTCCACCACCTACACATCTGCTTGGCAGGCACAACCCTGCACAGGAACATACAAACCAAACTCACACCATACCGAGCACCAAAAGCAGGCTTCACAGAGGCAGCCAGCCTGTCCTTAAAATGAGGCCAGCAGGTACTAAGTTTGCAGCACAGTGTTCAATCCTCTTTGGCTCGCCTCATATATAGGCTAATACTAATTTTTTAAGAGGATCAATGCAGAAAACACCTGGTAGATTATGAGTTTACTGCCGTACAAGAACAGAGAAAAAAAGTAGTAAGTGGAAGATGAGGGAAAAACAGAAAAACAGATACTATTTCCAGATTACCAATAAACTTGTTCTAAATTTGATACATGGACTTCAATTAACTTTATTTATTGTCTTTAGAAAAGTTTCTTATCTGTTCATGTCTTTTGTCCAAGTTCTTATCAATCTGCCATTTGTTTTGTTTCCCCCTCAGGCACTGTAAGAACATACTCTAGAAGTAAAGGCTAATATTTGGTGCTTTAAAGCACTTACCCCTCAACAAATCTCAGTGGCAGTACTACTGCATGCCTCTGCTCTAAAAAAGCCTTTTTTTTTTCCTCCACTCCACCATAAATAAAAACCAAAACACACTAACAGTACTGAAGTTAGTTTTTTCTTGTTTACTTATGTAATTTTCAGAAACATGTTCACACACCCAGACCCTCACTGAAGCACAGCTTAGTGTGGTGGGGAGCAGGAGGGGACAGAGTGGCTCCTGAACACCCTAGGTTAGCAGAAGTGGAGCTCAACACCCTTCTTACTACAGGCACTAACCTCCCTTGCAGCAAAGGCAGGCTGCAGCAGTACCTCCAGGAAGCTGAGCAGCCTTTTCTTGGCATTCCTGGAACTGCACAGGTAAATAAAAGACAGAACATTCAAGGTTTTTGGCCAGAACACAACTAAACGCATGACCTTGTTAATGCGGGTCTCGACAGCAAAACCTGTAACTTCTCCATCAAAAATGAGGGCACACATTAGTCTAAAATACAAGGTGTTACTTTTTGCTTTGTAAGTAAACAGTTCAGTGAAGAGAAAAAATAATTTTCTTTCATTAACTCATCCAAGAAACAAAACCAAAACCCTTACATCAGAAGGAAAACAATTAAAACAGCTTCCACCCAGCCTGCACAGCTACATCAACACACAGGCAATTTAACTCTCCAAATGGCAGCTGCAGCAGCATCCTTTTAGAGTTCACAGGCTCACCTTTTGGTATACAACCAGCTGCGTGCTACACTGAAAAGCAACTCTGCAGGCACCTCACCTTCCCAAAACTCAAGATCCCAGTAAAGTAAGTGGATCCCTCCTAATTCTTTCTGATACACTTCCACCTATCTACTTAAGATACTCAACCACAGGACTAGGCAAAGCCAGATGAAACAACCCTGGTAAAATACTGCTTTATCATCACAGAAATGACCAGTCTGACAGGAGAAGAGGGGAAGCTTCAGGGAAAGAAAAAAATCCAATAAAATAACCAAAAGTGCTTCCCAGCTCCTTGTTAATTACACATCCTCCCAAATGGGCACACCTTTTTCATCTAACTAAACACATATTAGGCACAACAAAGAACACCCCAAAACTGTTTGATATTACACTAATGAAAATCTGAATTCTCATTTTAAACTTCCGACACAGTAATTTATACAGCCGTAAAAAAAGAAACCTTTAAAGATTAACTCAGGGAAGTTTACAACCTGCTTTGCTTCTTTTTCTTGTCACTTTTAAGTCTCCATCCTTATTGTCATGTGCTACTTGGAATATATGACTGTTCTGTGCATTTTTCTGAAGGCAAAACATTGTGAAAAATTCTCTGTCATGCCTACAAGTAATTAAACCGCAGTTAATGAGAAGCATAGCAGATCAGCACCCATTCATGAACAATGCTTTCATAGTCACGCACTTTCAGAAACTACTTTTCAACTCACCTAAATCATAGAAAATGAACATTTACAAGACCAAACACTTGGAAGCACCGAAGAGTTACAAGAAATGTTAGTCAACCTTGGTAACTACATTTTTCCTTCCCTGTCACTACCTATTTCAAATTACTTTTGCACAGCAAAAACTGGTATAAATAACATCACTCCTGAACAATCAGGAGAAATACTTCATTTTCTTATGATCTACAAAGCCCCTACTGCAACAACCATGGCCTGAGATTTCACTGTTCCTGGAGAAAACAAAAGTAAATCATAGCATTTGAGGAGTCCAGAGATAACATCTTGGAAAATCTACATCACAGTTATTTCCACTGATTTAAATAAAAGTCTCACTTCAGAAAGTCATCCTTAGAATCAGAATAAGGCACAAGCATCTACCAATTTACCCAGCAAACTAGGTGGCATATACAAGTATTAGATCTAATCTAGAAGCCCAGATCAAGAATTAATTTTGGCATGACTGAAAGAGATTCTCACTTTTTTCACTTCAAAAAAAAAAAATCTAAGATATCGTATTTTAGCAACAAAATGTTCATTCAACGTGCATCCCCGAAGGTGGCTGTGAGTGTAAGAGCGCACAGCAGAATGAGTACAGTGCAGCCTCCAGCTCCAGCCAAGTGGCCCTGGGTAGATCCTCTCCAGAGGTCTCCAGCTTCTCTCCAGTTAGAAACTGCACAAACTGGGTAACTCAAGCACAGCTGCTCAGGAGTCAGGCCGGCAACCAGATCAGCCCCCCTTCTTGCGGACCTCCAAGTGGTACAAAGCCATACACTTTTGGCAGGGCACAGCTGTATCTATGTGAGCAGGTTAACACAAGGTTATCAAGTGTTTAATGTAATAGCTGTTTATACTGGGGGAGGAGAGGGGACTGAATCACCCCCAAAGAGAGAAACACAGCACATTAAATGAGTTCTCCAGGCACACCTGTACTTACAGCGTCCAGAAAAACTTATGAATCAGTCTTACAGCTTTGAAATAAATCTACTTACATCATATGCTTCATCTTCTGTGGAAGGAGCTACGCCCTCCCCACCAGCCAAAATAGCTTTTGTATCTTTAAAAAACAGCTACGGACCTATATTGGTAGGTATGTACGCAAGCAGCTTTTGTCAGCAAACTCTGTAGCAATCCCTGACCATCACAAAGTGCACAAAGACTAACTGGGTTTTTGGGAGTGGAGGAAGGGTGAATTATTTCTTCTATAGGCCAAGAAATCCCATTAGAGACAGATTTCAGTGTCAGTCCAGCTCAGTATTTAAAAAGCTTTTTTTTCTTGAATATTCATATATGTTCAAATGTCACTCATTTGCTTTCAGTGGAAAAGAACTGCCTGCACCTCATCTCTGCTACCTGAATCACAAGTGCCCATCCATAGCTTGCTCATCCCAGAAAGCACACTGCAGTCACTCAGTTCCCTGCACAGCACAGCAGGGAACATGGTACGCACTGTGCTTCACCCTATGCGAGCTACTCAGTTAGCTTACAATGCCCCTTTCTAACCCAGTTTGTAAATGATACTCCCACTCCGGCACAGCCTCCTCTAGGAGCACTTGCATAAGTGCCTAAGCTCGTGCTCTTGATAATAGAAAAGTCATTAAACAGTTCTCTAACAAAACCTCCGTATAGATATCCAAAAGGGAGTAGGAGACAGTAGCTATTTCTGGGCCTGATGGTCATAAATCACAGAATGCTTTGGGAAGGATCTTAAGATCATCTGGGGTCAACAGCCCACTGCTAATTACTGGAGTAATTTTAACTAGACAAAAAAAAAGCAGCTTTACTACTTCACAGATTTCCACAGGCTGCTGGAAAATAGACCTAAAGGTGATGCTTCACAATTTCTAGCTGAATTATCTCCCTGCAAGAGATACATGAAAAAAAGCAGGAGGCAAGAAGGCAGGAAAACGCTTCAGCATGGAGCCAAAGAGCAGACATGAAAAAGCCCTTCAACCTGCAGATCCACCAGGCTCCCTCCCACACCAGGGCAGGCACAGGCTTCTGTTCCCCTCCTTGCTAATGGCAGTCACATAACAGAAGCGAGTGGCAACAATAAAGTTACAATCACGGCATTCATTCATTCACTCCTTTCTCCCTTAAACCCCGATGCTGCGTGGTTTCGTATACGCAGAAAACACCGCCAAACAGCCCACACCACGAAGTAAAGACATCACCTTATAATTAGCTGGAGCACAAACAGGAATAGACAGGAAACTCTCATGTCACTTTACCCATCTTTCGCAAATTCAGCACCTCTTGACAGATCTAAACCCTCTTGACAGCCGAAAACCAAAACCAGCAGACAGTAGCTCTTCAGAACATTTGCAGCCGGTCTCCCCACAACGAATACCCGGTTCAGCGCCCAGCTATTCGCCGAGCAACGGACCGCGGTTCCCAGCAGACGTCAGCCTCCCCTCCAGTGCCCGGGCACATCAAGCGGGGCCGGCACCGAAGAAACGACCGGGCCTCTTCCCGGAGGGGGAAGACGCCTCGCAGCCGATTCACTGGCCCACGGCCAGAGCCGCCGCGGCAGGTGCAGGCGGGGCCGGGCGCAGGCCCCGGGCGCGGTCCCACGGCCCCGGGTACACACCTGAGGAGAACCGCCGCCGGCAACCACCCACCGCCGGAACCAACACGACTTGGCGGCGGCAGTGGGCGAAAAGCACATTTATAAACCTGCCAGCGCCCGCTCATTCGCTGCGGGAGGCTCCTCCTCCGAGCCCCGTTCCGGCCGCGCCGCTGGCGGGGGTTGTTCGCCTCGCCTCGCCTCCCCACCTCACCGCCGCCAAGAGCCCTCCCCGGAGCCGACGGCGGGCTCGTCCCCGCCGGGCGGGAGGCCTCGTTTCGCAGGTGTGCCGGCACGGTCAGCCCCGCCCCACCGCGGTACTGACCCAAGCGCCGCCGCTGCGGTAGATCCCGCACCCACCTCGGCTGGAGGAGACACGGTGGCCCCAGCCGCGGCCGCTCTGTCTCTGCCTCCGCCACTAGCGCCACCGCCTCCTGCTCCTCCCCTCGCCGTTGCCGTCTCCTCCCGCGGCCCCAGGCGGCGAGCAGCCCGTCCCACCGGGCGCCCCTACCTGCGAGGCCTGCCGGCGCTGCCCCGCCCGCCTCGGCGCCTTCCCCGCGGCAGGCTGGGCCGCCCAGCCCCCTTCCCCCCTGCGCCGGCGGGGACAGGGCGGCGGCAGGAGAAGGAGCAGCTGCAGTTGGTGCCCGCGTGTAACAAGTTTGGGTTGCCCCGCAGTATGGCGGCAGCCGGGCGGGGGGCGGGCCTGGGGCGGCTGCTCCGCACCGGTGGACACGGCCGGGGCCGCTCCGCCTATCTTCCGCAAGCACTGGTTTCCCTGCCCCCTTCTCCAACGGATTCCCCGCTGCCGGCAGCATCCCTGCGGGGCCGGCCGGCGAGAGCAGCGGTTTGGTGATTCCCACACTGGGACAACCCCAGTAATGGCACCAGCAGATCGGTGCCTCCCTGGAGATTTAGGGCTCGGAAAGGTGTGGAGACGCTTCAGCCGAACCCAGATGCGGTGCCCCGCAGTTTAATGAGGCCGTGCAACAGCTGCCTCACCTTCCCACGCTTGGTGCCACTTGTCCCATTCACCTGCCCCTGCTCCTTCTCTTTGTAATTTGCTGTTTCTCCTCATGCCTTCTGCTCCTTCTCCTGCCTCTGCACCATCTCGAGCAGGATGCTTGCTGCAGACCGCAGCGCAAATTGCATCCGGATGCAGCCTCTCAGCACAATGGAAATATGAATGATTTATACTGAAAGAAAACGTTACTGGAATTACTGCACCTCAAAGTACAGCCCCACGTAGGTGACTGCTTGCTAACATTAAAGAAGGAGCAGCTTGGCATAACAGAAAATAGGTCAGTGACTGCACAGATCTCACCGGGGTGCTTCTGCTGAGTCACTAATGAGTTATTGATTACCATCATGTCCATGCACGTCCATGTAACTGTTCTGATGAACGACAGGAACCAACACATGGATGATTTGGGGTTTTTTACTGCTGTGGAACAGGTGATACCTGATGTCATTTGATTGCTATAGCGTAGTTGACAGGGTTCATTTAGGCAAGACTGAATAAAATACTTAGTTTATCAAATGTTGACATTTGCATTACTGGCTGCTCTAATTCCAGCATTACACAGTATACTGTCTATAATTCACATTAGCTATAGCTTAGAAATACTATCAAAATGAAATTGTTGAGGAAATAGAGCCTCTTAAAGAGACAGAATCATGATAATTACCTCAGTTGAAGAAAGTCTACATGCAAGGCAAGACCTGGCCACCTTGATATGTTTGAAACTGCAGGGTTTGAAGGAGGACATTGGCAAAGGCAATGAACAGTTTGTTGTTGTGTGGAAAACACGAGGGAATCTCCTTCTCATCATTACTTTTTCAAAATGGTGGTTTAACTTAGGCTGGTTCAACACTGGACTGGTAGCATCCATCACACAATCAGTATCAAATAAGGCCACACACCATCAAAACATTGGATATGAGGCATAGAGAAGCAACAAGTCACACCCAGGTCTGGAAGGCAACAGGGAGCAGGTGGAACTAAGGTACTGGGGTCTGCTGGGAAGAAAGAGAACCACTTCTGACAGTTACCTGTGTCTGCAGGGAGTGTGAAAAGGGACTAAACACTGAACCCAAGCTGGAAAATCCCTAATATACAGTAGCAGGATGAAAAATCCTGACCGTATTTTATTTGGGGAATTGCTATAGTTTATACCAGCAGAAGAATAAACTGCATCTCCTCTGGGACTGGCTGCTGGTATCAATATACCAGCAAAACCTTTCTAGCATAGACAAGACTTTAAGCATCTCCAGAGGGATACAACTGAGAAATGATATTCCAAGGGGAGAAACAGAAGTGCTTTTTAAATCTCTTTTGCAGTTTGTGAATTCTAGGCTAAGGTAGTTCTTTGCACAGAGTAGGAAAATCACAGAGGTTTTGTCAGGTTTCCTCAGGGAGCCTGCAGCCTGCACAAGCTTCCAAAAACCCAGAATGACACAAAAGAACCGGAGCACAGGCTAGCACCAACACTAATTTTCCATTGCTTCTGCCTGTCTCTATCCAGCTTAGATTTCTTGACCTTTAAGAATTACACTGTTCATTTGTACAGCGGAGCTTTCAATTGCCATTCTCAGTAAAACCTGTGGAGTATTGCAGATTGAAAGGTCAGAGGTAAAACAAGGAACTGATATTTGGACTTTGTCAAATACCAAATTCTCAGCAACATTCAGGATCTTCTTTCAGGTAAAAAGTGTTACCAACAGGAGCCTGCTGAGGAAAACAAGATGCCCTAATAATAACGGTGTTGGGAACACACAGCTAGTAGCATAAATTGCACCACGGATAATTCCCATTGTTTCCCATTACAAGTGACGTCTTTTGCAGGATTAAAAAAAAATAGCCTCTAAGACCTGGGGGACACAAATGTGGGAGGTTTTCCAAAGGTCTGTAACATTAACCTGGATTGTTTGTGACCTAGTGGTGTAGGGCTAAAGACACTGGTCCTTGCAGCAATTATAACTGACTTTGTTTTGCTAAAAATTATTATTTTCTTTCAAATATTACGTGCTGTGGCAGTGAGATCATATAATGAACAACTATTAATACATGCCCACAGCAACTCCATAATGAGTATTCCAAAGATATGCATGAAACATGCTTGTAAAATCCTCCATTATAAGCATAATAAAGTATAATCTTCAAAAGTACATATAATGTATGCTGTAGAGTAATAGCATGTAGAGGCTGCTTCAATCATAATACACCCAGTTCAGATATCTTGTTGAGGGATGAATATACACATGGGTATTTTAAGTCTAGGCAAGCTATATCAAATCTGTGCCACAAAAGAAAAAAAACAAAACCAAAACCAAAACCAAAACCAAACAAAAAACCAAACCAAACCAAAAACAATTAAGCAAGAAAAAGTCAAAGAAAGCTTTAACAGCTGACTGTGCTTTTAAATCTGCACCCCTTAATTAAATTCAAGAAGAAATAAGCTTCAGGGTAGAAGATACCAGAGGAGAGCAGGGAATGAGAGTAAGACCAAAGCTGGCCCGGAAGCCAGTCTGAGGCTGAGGGCAGATCAGTCCAAGAGTGAGTGAGTGAACAGGTGGTAGGTATTTAGTAAGCCAGTGAAAAGGGCAGTAAATGTGCCCGGAGGTTTGCAGACCAATATATAATGCAATGAATAGGTCAGCAGCAGAGTACGTGAAAGAATTAATGGATGAAAGGATAAAAGAATAAGCAGTTGAGTTGAATGAATGTGACTATGTGCACTATTCTAAACAAAGTTGAAGTTTCAAGCTATACTGTTTTATCGCTATATTGCCATGATGTCATGACTTTTCAGATCGTTTGTCACTGATATCAATCGGTGCTAGAGGAAAAAGACGTATCTCCTTGATAGCAATTTAGCATGGTAAAAATGCAGATTTTAAATGCACTTTAGAGTCAGAAAGTAAAAAAAAGTTTTGGAAACCTTAACACAGAAAAAATAAGCACACAGAAGGCACTGTCCAGTAAATTCATGTTGATTAACATTATTAAACTAATAAATTGACAAAGACCTAAAATTATTTGCAGAGTAGGAAAATATCATTAACTCTATCCTAGTTACGAACATGATACACAACAACTCAAAGATATTTGTGCAAGATTATACATGAAGTCAGTGTCAGAACCACACACAGACAAAATCTTGACCTTTTACTTCTGTATCTTCCACATTGTCTTCACTTTTGCAATTACAGAGGTAATAGAACTAAATTATAATAGTCTAGAGGCATTATCTCCTAACCCCTGCGGTGTTTTTTTTTGGTCTGAATGCTTCCTATATCATTATGGATAAACATGGCAATTATGTAGAAGATACACTCCAAGACTCTAAAACTGTCCCTGTGTTTACCACATGTTTGTTTGTATGTCTAAGTCATAAGGAGAAGGAGTTAAGTTGGTGCTGCACAGACATCTGCCTTTAGATAATGTAGTACAGAGGAAGTGCATGGCAGAATGATATGGAAGAGGAGGGTCTCTTTCTCTTCTTCTCATGGGTCTAGTGGTCAAGAACCCTGTAAAGGTCGCAGAGAATATTTTCCTTTTGCTTTCTAAGATGGAATAACAGATTTAGTGGAACCACACTCTAGGCTAGTGTCTAACCAATGGACAAAAGAGTTATTTGTAGTCCAGTCTCTGTTAGGTCTCACTGCAAAGCCTGTTAAAAAGTTTGCTAAAAGAATGAGGAACAGGGTAAATTTAGGGAAGGATGGCAAAAGTGGTACGAATTCACTTCATTCTGGATCTGTATAAGCATTCATATTTTACAGTGAGTACTCACTAGCAAATTACGCTGACATGCTTTGCTCCAGACAAAATACAACAGCTCGAATATTTTGCGTTAATTTTCACTTATCAGTGACCAAGCTTGGAGCTTCTTAACAGCTAAGTTACATGCATGGGTACAAAATGAAGAATGTTACCACTCAAGTGGCCATTCCATAAAAAGCTCTGGGAAAGATAAGGAAAATCGTAGGTTCAACAGTCAGTGAATAATAAGTCAATGATAAAAGACACTTTATCCAACCTATGTAGTGGAAGAATTGTGTGGCCTAGTGGAGGAGACACACATGTTTATTAATGAGAAAAATAATAAAAAAGGTGTCAGCAGTGCCTGCCCCAAGGGACAAGGTTAATGAGGCAACATTAATAATGTAGTACATGAAGAATAATGAAGAAGCTGAAACTCACTGTATTGTTTTTCATTCCTTCTGAAAATGCAATTATGTTTCCAAAAAGATCAAAGTTAATGAAAATTTTTACATGAAGTCATCATCAATCACAGGAATTATTTCTGATTACATGTTTTTCACATGGGTCAGTATCAGACTACTGATGTGGGGTAACTTTGCTAACTATGAAGAAGTATGAAAACAGAGCACTGACAAAGGTGTCCTGTAGTTAACACAGGAAAAGCATGTAGGGTTTCACAGTAGTGGGTGAGGCATTTATAAATTTCTAACTAAGCTTGCAGTCTTACTATATGAACCCTACATTTTTATTGCCTGCATTATTACAGTTCCTCATTACTTTTTCATATTTTCCATGATCATTTTTATAGATTAGTACCTTCATATCACAATTCACAAATATAAACTAAGAAATGGGATTATGAGGGATTTCTTTGTTGACAAACTTGATTGTAGAAGTAAATCACCACAGACCTGTCTCCTTTATGTAGGGAGTGAAGAGTCTGCCTTTTTATCATTTCACACAGTATCTTAATCCAATTTCTTTCCACACATGCCAGTTTACTCAGAGAGGATCACAAGACTGGTGAGATTCTTTAACTTGTACCAATGCCTGTAACTTCAGCTGCATTACCCACCTAAAACCTGTAGACTCCAAGTTTGAACTTTGATAAGAAAAGAATATTAACTTTAATAATGGCTCTTGTAGTTACTGCTTTTCTTGTACTGGGCATCTGATTCAACTAATGCCCAAGCCAATTAATTCCTGTCCACACTCAGACAACCACAGGCCAGTGAAAGTCAGCAATGGAAATATACCATGAACAAAAAGTGAAAGCAGATTCCTCTTCTTTTCTAAGTATGCGCTCTTCTTTTGTTCAGCTTTTCTTTTATTGCTGGCACCCCTTGTCCTTTTCACTCCGAAAGAATGCAGAAACCTGATGTAACTTGCTGCTTGAACTAAGTTGCCCTAATAATCAGCCCTTTGCTGAAGCTAAACCAGGTCATGATTCCCCAGTGTGATGTTACAGGGACATTTCTTTCCTGCCTTACAGTAGAGTTTTCCTTTCCACTGGTTGCTTCTATTAGGTTTCTGTTACTTCAAATGGAGAGCAAAAGCAAAGGATCCAATTGCCTCACTTACATAAATTAAATAAAAAGACACACATTACAGGAAAGGATGGGGTTCTCTAAGATGATATAAGCAATCTGCAACGAACAAAACCACCTTTGGAACGCAGCATTCTGTTCCAGAGGATACAAAAAGGCAAATAAAGATAGAGTGGAAGGGACCAAGGACAGTCTTTGACAAGAGACTTACAAAGACAGAAAAGATTACTTTAAGCATGCAGAAATCATGAACCTTTTATAGCTATACTATGCCTTGCATAACTATCTGAGTAGAACTGCATAATATCAAAATTCATATCTGCATCTCTCTCTCCCTCTTCCAAGAAAGACAACAAATGCAAAGACTTATGATTATTGCATTTAGTATGTGCTGAGCAGTCCAGCTATCTGGGAAAGATGTCTTTTAGCTGTCTAAAACTTCACCCCCTTTAGAAGTAGTTTATTCATGTTTGTGCAGAACTGCCTGACCATACAGAGAAATAACAAAAAACCCCCATAAAAATCTTGGAGAAAGAGGAAGTTTTATTGTAGAGCAAGTTGGGATTTTTTTGTTATATAATCCTGGAATTTCTCCATTGGTTAACATCAAAACCATTTACAATGAAACAGTTTCCGTTATTGTGATTAAGTATTTATTTCATGCTTAAAATGACCAAGACATCATTAGCCAAAAGTTTTTATCCTGAAGGGCTGCTTATTTTGACACTTTTAATTTTTTGTTATTTAACACTTACAAAAAAATTCTCAATTACAGATTAAGCAATTTGATTAACCATTTCTCTGGGAACAATTTCTATATTGATCTTTTGGTTTTGAGCTGGTAATGCTTTAAAATCAAGGAAACTTTCCTAGAGCAAGAAAGGAGGTGCCCAGAATTCTTAGTAGACGTCTGGGTAATACAATGTGACTCTTGCAAATTCATGTTTTTGCAAAAAAATTGCAAAATGGTAGCTATAGCTACCTCAGGACTATCCCAGAAGGTGGGGTGACATGATATTTACTCTTTCTTTTTATTTGATTAATATTTTACGTTTCTAATTATTTAAGGATAATGGAGATAAGAAAAAGGCTAAGAAAAACGTCAACAAGGGAATCATGAAAGACATTATCTGCTGATAATCACTATTGTTGGTTTTGGCTTCAGGAATGAAAATAGTAGAGAAAGCAAAGTCTAGTAGAAAGCAAGCATCTTTACTAAGAAATAGCCAAGAAAAAGGAAGAAGAAAATAAAGGTAGAGAAAAAAGATCAGAGAAAAACATTAGAAAAACCTAATGACTCAGCTGGGCCTGTTATTTATCCATTTCTCACATTTAAAATACATTTTTGCACTGAGATAAAAAGAAAGATAAGAAATATTCTGTAATTAGGAGCAATAAAGAAAACTCACTCCCACACTTCCTAGGGTTTTGAAGTTGCTTTCAAGGCCTGTTGTTTCTGGTTATTATATCTGTCCTCAGTGCTAGGGCAGGCCTGGACTTTCCAGCTTCAGGGATTTGTTGTGTGATATGCCTAGGGGCAGGCATTTTGGAGCAATGCTTTTTAGAGTCACTGGTAGTCTGCTTGCATTGTGTATTCAGTCTATGTATTGTGTACACTCCTTTATTGGAAAAAAGTACATGGCTCTGCAACAAAAGATAAGAAAATGTACTTAATGCTTTCCATGCCCACTTTTCCTTTGACCTCACAGCTGAACAAATAGGTCTGTCAAGGACAGTCTGGATGGATTTTAGGGATCAGTATCATATCGGTCCCTTCCAGTCACTGTCCCACTATCACACTTCATACAGATCCTCCTAGTTTTTTTCCACACTAAATCTCATCATTTCAAGGCAAGACATGCAGTGCTGGGCTCCTTTGCTGGCACTCCCTTGCGTTTTCCAGAGCCCAACCTTGTCTGTTTGTCTCTAAGTTAGTCACTTGGAAATCATTTTATGTATAACAGCCAGGAAGTCTGGTAGTATGAAATTATTAGGCAATATGAAATAATGAAAAAGCAAGCAGCATCAAAAGAGCTGCTCATGATTCTCTATGTGAAGCAAAGAAAAAAATAAGCCAAACCAAAATCCAAACTTGTTAAGTTGCCGATATTTTTTCTAGAATAACAGATACTTGCACGAATGTTAAATGATAGATCTCCCAAAGAGTAAATACTATTCCAAAAAGCAGGCTTGGATTGCTACCTTTTGCATTTTATCTGTGGTAGGAGCTCAGGAAAAGAGTCCAGGTGATACAACAGACCAAGATGAGAAGCCACATTATCTCCAACCTCAATACAATGAGCTGGTCACATAGGATGCTCTTGTACCATGTGTTGTCAAAGTTTTATGCAATCTAATTATTTAATGCATGAAAAAAAAAGGATAAAATGCCTGTTCTGAAGAATTTTAAGCCTAGTAACTCTATGTCCTGGTTGGGAGACATTATTATCTTTTCTTGTGTCCTTGTCCTTGTTGAGTCTTGCCCAATTATTTTGTTTCAGTTAAATGGAGACTGCAGATAGTAGCAGTATCATACAAGGTCCCTTTCTAGGCCTTGTAGTGACATTTGCTGATGTCCTTGGAAGGGAAAGACCCTCCTCTTCATGGTCTTTGTGTGTCAGCTTGGTAACCAGTTTCTGCATCATGGTCTCATCTGCTTCAAGCTCCCTGAGCATCAACAAACTTTGATCAGGGGGTGGTGCAGGACACCCTGCCCCTCTTTCCCTCCGTATTGTCATCCATCTCCCCTTTTCCCATGGTTTCAGGGCATCACGGTCCTTCTCCCCTTTTCCTGAGGTGTCAATGGCATGCTGTCAGCACCATGCTGCACCAGAGCAATCTGTGCAAAATCTTAGCTTTATACTGAGGAGCAAAGTCTCAGTGCTGATAGCTTTACCTCTGGAAAAAACACAGATGTAGAGGACAACCTGTTCTCCCACGGTCACCCCTCCCGTCTCAGCAGGATTTGTGGAAATCCCTGGAAAGGCATCCTTCTTCAATGAGGCTTCACTCAGAAAAAAATGACATGAGAAAATGACATTATTTAGAATGTTCACAGTTTATTTCCTTTGTTTTGCCAGTTTCTTTTTCCTTTTTTCTGGGCTTTATTAACAATTCTTGACCAGTTTCCAGCTCTTTTCTAACAAGCAGATACAGAAGGTACTTCAGCAGGGATTGGTCTTCTAATGGCTAGTTAGAAATCTACTTAGGGAAAAAAGACAAATAGTGTGAAAACATGCATTAAAATCCTGAGAAATCAGAGTAGGATTTTTGTCCACATAATTAACACTCCTCTTGATGTTTCAGACCAAGTAAATTAAATTAAGAAAGCACAAAAGCAGTTTTTCCTGTGTTCTGCATTCAGCCCTGGTGACCGACTTACAGCAAGAAGTCCTTGAACACTTGAAGGTAGGTTTGGAGCACTGATTAATGATAGCTTGAATATGATTGAGTATATTCCTTGATTTCTGTGGGTTACTTTTTAAGTAAATACTTTGCTGTCACCAATGTATGGAGTAGTAGATTGACATTACATCAGGTCCACACCTCCAGTTCCCTGAAAACGCTTGTGCCATGTATGGGCCTTTGTACTTCCACCTTCCTCCTATCCTCAGGCATTCATTTGACCCTTATGGGAACAGATTTCTCAAATGACCAAATGGAGTACAGATACCCAGTCAATAGGCATGTTTGTTGTCTTGTTTCATAATCTGAATAGAGGTAGGACATGCTCTCAGATTCACAAAACACCTGAATGTATCCACCAACCAGAACTAATTCACAGCACGAATTAATTAATGAGAAGTAAAAGCTAGAGAAGGGGAAAAACGATGTGATTTTTCACCCTTTATTGTATATTGCTCCTCCCTGTTCTAAGAACAGCTCAAAAGGAGTTGCAGGAACTGTGATTTGCATTGCTTGGTCTTGTTTATACATGTTGTTAAACCATTCTTCATGCTGGTTTAGTTACACCCAGTACCGACACCCATTATAAATGCAGGATTTTATAAAGCAGTTTTGGAAGCAAAGAGCCTTATGTACTAGGGCTTGTACCACAGATAACAGAACAGCTCATATCACAGAGAGCTGCTCACGTCCCTCTTTCTGTTCATAAATTTTAAGAATTCAGTGTGATTGATCATTCAGTCTCACCCTTCATATCACAGAGGTCAGCAAATTTCAGCTGGGGTTTCCTGCAGCTAGTGCAAATGATAATCAGCATGGGTTTTTCCTGGAGCACAGTACAGGTAATCTTATTTGAAGACAGAGTAAAGATGGCAGGATGCAACTCTCTCCTCCAGGTTCAAAATGAAATACTGTGTTTTATGGTGTGGGAAGCTTGTCCAGCTGGTATTCAAAGTGCATGTAATTGCTTCTTACAGTACTGCTTTGAAGGAGAAGCTGTCAAGTTTTCATGATTATCTGTCCAGCACAATTCACAGACATGAAAGTCGCATATAAACGCATACAGACAGATATACAAATCCACCGTGCAAGATCACTATTCATCTTGCTCACTTTCAAAGTGCTAGAAAGGATAAGAAATGCTGTACTGGTATATATAGCCTCATAAATAAAAAAGGATTGCATACAGTAACATAACACAACATGGGTCTCAAGGGAATGACGGTTTGATTGTTGATTTTTTCCCCTACCTGCCATGGAGCCTGTAAGTCTGAAAACCAAACACATGTGAAAATCAAGCAGATTTCCTATATGCATGGTAATTCTGTAAGAACCAGTCTAACAGCAGTGCTGCCCTAAGTGCTAACCAGTGTATTTCCAACATCTGTAAACTGTGGGGTGATCCGCTAATGATCATTTGGCCACTTTTTTGTGGCACTTGAGAAAATTGTAGCAACCCTTAAAACCCTTTACATCCCTCCTACTGCAGAACCACAGTACTGCAAGGCAACATGCTGCATTGCTGAAGGTAGCAATAAGCTCAGGCAGCTTAGCCGAGAGTAATGAAATTACATGTTGCAGTTCAGTTCACCGTGGTCAGTGCCCCCAGCCTCCATTTGGAGAATAATTTTCCTGAAAGCAACTGTTCTCAAAGCTTGGTAATATCAGCTCTTGCTTCCTGCTAATCTTTGTAGGAATAAACACTCTTATTCCCCTTTCATTAAATGAAGTAACTCACAAAGCCAAAATGCCAATGCTTTAATGGTATTAGAAAGAAAGACCAATAGGTCTGGGTCTAACCTCACAGACAAAGATGCCAATAAGTCTTGAGAATGCAGAATAAAAAGGAAGGAGCAATAATTATTTTTTAGGCATGAAGCTAAAAGACACTTGGTCACTTGCTGAACCCAGGCTCAAACGCGTCTTCCTAATGAAAATATTATTACTCCCAGTAGCCATTGTATTGCTATCCATGCTGGCTATCTTCTGGCACAAAATACAGTGAGTTCCTCCTGGAGAATAAACCTTTGTGAGCATTTGTGTATGTAAGGACACCAACTGTTTGGTGATGATCCAAGTTTGAGGCAGCTCTGCCTCTGGGTCTCTCCCCTGAAATCAGCTGCTCATTCCCAGTCTTTCCCATGCACCACACTCTCCTGGGTGTAGTGTCTGGTTTTCTGTAGGATTGGGTTTTTTCAAAGCCGGGGCATTTCCTCAGGCAGCTTGCATCAAGGCTGCTGGAGTGGTGACCCCACCAGCAGTGAGCGGTAGGCAGGCGAGGGGATCAGGAACACCTTCAGGCAGTATTGCCACCAAATGCTCTGTGTCACGAAATAACAGCCCATGTAATTATACTTTTGTCAGCACTTCCCTTAATTTCACGAATTACTACAAGGAAGACAGGCCATACCAGAAAGATCAAGGTCTGTGATGACTAAGGAGTTAATTAGGGAGGTCTGAAGCTCTCAGTACCTTTCCTGGCTCTTACCAGAGCTACTGCTGCTGGAGGGGTGTGAGCAGGGCCACAGGGAGAAGGCCAGAAAGTGATGCCATGCATGAAATCAGTGCCTTGCCAATGTTGTGACATTGAGGGCCCAGGAAAGCTGCTCCCTGAGGAGCTGCTCAGAAAGTCAAAGTCTGCTTCTATGAGACTATGTTACTCTAAGAGCCTTCCTGCTTCACCCTGCCGACTCAGCCGTCCTGTTTATGCATTCCTGGGTGCATTTATCCTGCTCTGCAAGGGCTGGGGTGGCTTCTTATCAAGTTAATTTCCCATCTTTCAGAAGTTGTTATTCATTAGCAATGCAGTGAAGTTTCCCATGCGGTATAGCTTTGTAAATGGAATTGGCGCTGACAGCAGTAAATGCCTTATAATGTTCCCTTCCCAGGAAGCTGGAGTGTCACCCCACTGCCAGTTTTCAGAAACATTTTCATTTCTCAAGTGAACTATTACAGTAGGAAAATGCAGCCTGAGTTCAGAAACCAATGCCAGCTGATAACTATGCTGCTCCTTTGAGAACTTGTTGGTATGAACCAGCACAATGATAAATTGGAAGAAATGATGTGTAATCAGGTTTTGTAGAAAGCAGTTACAGTATAATATTACTTACTATTTTTGCAGCACCATAAAATGGTAAAAATGACTTGTCCCTGCACAGCTTATTTTGGTATAATTTACCTATTCTCAGCATGCTTATATGTACAACTACTGCTTGAACCAGAATTAACATTATGGAAATCTCTGTTTATTGCTTATCTATTATGGTGGAGTCTAAAATATTTGCTCTTCTAGTAAATTTATAAATTGAACATTCTTGCTCAAGAGGAATAAAGTTCCCACTTAAAATAAGCGTTCTTCATTACTCCATCTTCATTTACTTTATACAATGTCAGGCTTCCATCCTACATGTGTACTACAAGCACACAGCAATTCCCAGCCTGACTCCTCAGTCCGCACTGGGTTAACTACGCAAATTGCTAGTAAGTGGTAAGCAGCCAAAAAGACCTTTAACCCTTGCAGAAGCAGTCCATAACTGCATTCCTTATGAATTAATATGGTTATTCATTACTAAATAATTGCATTTTTAATTTGTTACATGCTTAATGAGTCTAATGTCAGTTACAGAGGAGGAAAATCGTTTTTACACAAAATTTAGACTGTTGAAGAAGAAGGCACTGCAACACTCAGAAAATACTGCTGTTGGCTTTGCCATTTTCATGGAGGATGTGGCAGAAAAAGTAGCTTTTCTTACCATTTAAAAAGTATACCATTTTGGTTTTGAGGTTTTCTTTTTGGGAACTTTGACTTTCCACAGAGATGCTCTGTCAGCCTGGTGAAGTGCTCTTTCATGTCTGGAATACATTTCCTTTATAGCCAAAATGAGAAAGAAGCATCTCCATGACAGATGTGCAGTACCTTGTGGGATTGTCGATCTGGCTGCCATCCAAGGGGATATGCAGTTTGTGGCAAAGGATATGAAGATTTCCTTTTTCCCTCCAAGAGCTTAATCCCTGCACGAGATCAAGCTGCAGGGGCACATGAGACTTGTGGCACTTCCAGCGGGTGGATTGACCAGAAGGCCCCTCAGGAGTGCTTTGTGAGCTTCTGAATTGTTTGAATGTTAGCGCTTATGCTTTTTTCCCTCCAAAATATCCCAAATAACATCTGTTATTTTCAGAATGTTGGTACTCCTCGTTCTGGTCTTGGCCTTCTTCCAAAAAGGCAGCGTGGAAACAGCAATGTATTTCCAGATAATGACAGGGACTACCACCAGCCCAGCTTCTGCGAGACCTCCTCATGTCTGCTGGTGCTGGAATAATCAAGTAGAACCGAAAGTCTGCATCTGAATGAAGCTTTTAGGCTATGCAACAATGCTAAAGAGGGATCCGAAGGCCAAGAATCTTTGGCGGCTGCCGCTTGCGTAAGCATCAGCGCTTAACTTCCAGCGATGAAAAAGAAGAATGGGAGAGGAGAGGCTGGTAACAGCGACATCCTCCGCTCTTCAGGGGGGCATTGTCGTGTACCTGAAGCTGTGCGTCACCCGCCCGCTTGCATCTGAAAGGGCGGTTCGCACCTGCGCTTCAGGTTGATGGTTATGCATATTCTACAGCGAATTTTTCCCTTTGAAACCAAGCACCAATGTACCCATGTTTCCGGGCGCAGCTCCCGGGGGCCGTTACGGTGGAGGGGTGGGGTAAGGTCCCTCCTGCCTGCAGTCAGCGGGGAGGAGGGGCGTAGCTCCTCACTTATCCCTGCCCCTCCCGGCGGCGGCAGCGGGGAGAAGCCGGTGGTGTGTGAGCCTGTCAGTTGTTCCGCACAGCGGCGAACCGCTGCCTTTATGCAGCCGGTCAGACCGCGCCGGTGCAGCTGTGACGCAGGAGAGAGCCTCGCTCCTTCTGTTTTCGGGAAGAATCAACTGGGAAGCCTCCCCCAGTATATAAATGTCACAGTGGGGAGGAGGGGTGGCAAAACACCGCGTTAGAAAACACAATGAATGTTTTAACTAAAACTAAGATGTAAAGTATGACGTTACAGATAAACAGATGTGAATCCACGAGTACAACCAAGGGCAGTTATGCTTAAGAAGATATTAGCAGGTCGTGGTGATGCTCACCACCTAAAGTTCATCATGCCTAGCTAACACATGTCTTCTAATTGAAGGAGCCATTATAACGTCAGAATGTGAAAAAAGGGGGAGGAAGCAAATATAGGTAACATCTTCAACCACTTAATTCTCCTTAAAAAAATGAAATCAGAAGCAGATTTTTCTTCAAAGTAAGTCTATTACAGGCTAAGTCACATGTTAAACGGTGTGTTAGCCGAAAGCTTTCTGATCTCAGAGGTTCCTTTTGTTTCCCAGCTGGCCTTTGAGTGCTGTGGAGCAGAGCCACGAAAACATATCAAACGCAAAAAGGGGTTTGAAGTGCTGAGCACAACCATCAATAAAGTAAATGTATACAAAACCTGGGAAAATCCAGGGAGATTTCCTAAACTGAATTGCACAAATCAAACACTCTAGGGCTAAGGAAGCTTCTGCTCTACTGATGAGTAACAAATCCACAAGTATCACGGCAAAGATACTGTATTAGCTGCTGCTAATGAGAGCAAATATGAGTATAATCGCTGGGATATACTGCTGCTGTTTAAAACAAACAAAACCCCAGAGTGAAACAGAGAATCTGTCCTCTCCCTTCCTGAAGATTCCCTTCAGAACCTGTCTGGACTGGCTGCCAAATCCCTGCCTGCAGCAGCTCCCCATGGCAGGCAGAGAGCCTGATCTTAGCCTCTCTCCTCCATCCCCATCTGAGGTGGGAGCCCAGGCACCTGGCCTGTATTCTCCCATTCCGTCTCTGCCACCACCTGAGATGGTGCTGACTGCTTTTTCCCTGCTATCTGGTGCCTGGATGATTCAGCACATCCACTTTTTTATCCCTCCTGGTTGTTAGCTCTGCTGTCCTCTGAGAGATATTCTTGATGCCTGCCTCTGAAAGGCTCCTTTTCCCCCATGTATATTATTACTGTTATCCACTGCATTAGCTGAAAAAGTACCACATTCTGAGCACTTTCTTTTTTGCATTGAGGAAATAGCCACTTCCCAGCATTTTACTAGTTGTCCCCACAAACTGCCTGCTGGAGTTTTCTCTCTAGGATGATGCTGTCCTTTCTCCCCAGAGCAGCCCTGTAGATGCTTGCATGGTCCCTACAAGGACATTATGACTTTTTAATTATTTTTCTCCTCCACGATTTCCCCATGATAGAGCAAAAAGTTTCAGGAACATTTTTGGTTCCTTCTACATCTGTCACAATGACTCATCTAGTCCCTCTGTCTACAGACAGAGCATTTTTCATCCCCTGAGTAGGACGTGCCTGACAGTCCTTCTGACAACAGACCACTGTGCTGAGCAGCAGTGTATCATCTGCTGCTTTGGGCAGCTGCCTGCAGAAGTGCTCTTGTACACACTGAGACAAGACCAGTGCTGTGAAGCTGCTTTGGACTGTATCCTACGCCAAGGGTCTCTGTCATGCCTGCAGAGCCCTTCTACGCATCCACATTTTGGGTTGGTCAGGGGTTTGCTGGCCTTGCTGGGGAGATGCAGCTGGTCAGGTGTGGGCCATGGTGGGTATGTCGGAGAGATGCTATTACTATGGACAGGAAACAAGGCGTGTGGGCCAAGTGATGTGCCAAATGCTTAGGAGGCCTGAGGCAGGTGCTGGGAGAGAGCCTCACCCCTGAGCACCACACTAATGGCTTAAACCACCAGGCAAGTAAAAATCAGACATGACCTCACCTGGAAATGTGCATGGGACAAAGAACTCGTTTCTGTCCTTCCTTCTGAATCCATTACCTCTCGCATGGTTGTGGCCCCATGCCTGTGCTCTGTGTTACCTTCTGAAAACTCTACAGCTGCCTGGTTGCATGATGGGACACCTATGGACATGCCTTTTTATGCACTATTAGGTCTCTGCAAGGCCAAAGCACCCTCTCATTGTAAAGGTATTGCACAAGTTTGATAGATTGAAAAATGCATGTTCACAGAGACCTAACTACAAGAGGAAATAATTTGAATGTATAGTGAGTGCTAAATGACACAACCTCCCATTTTATAAATTTCTAGTTCTACTGCGCCTGATTTTCAAGTTTGTTTTATTTTTTCTTTACTACGTGACAATTTAACTGGGAACAAAATGTACCTCAGGCTGCCTACCTTTATTAAAAATCAGTAGATTTTTCACCCACACTTTTCTCCCTTCACTTATCTGCAGAGCAGATGCAGACCTATTTGCTTAAATCAAGGCTTGTGATTCACCGGCACATCAAAAGAGCAGCCCCTATCATATCGTTTTCATTACGGCACCTTGTCTGCATGATCTTCACTGCATCCATGCTGCAAAAGGAGGTCCCTTTATCACTTCCCTTCCTTTCCTTCTGTTCTTAGTGGAATCTGAGTTAGCAATCAGAATAATAATGATTTACCTCCAAGGGAATGTGAATGCAAGCCAAGTTCCTTTGGTACGCAGAGAAATCAGTCTGGTATTATTTACTCCTCCCCTGTGGATTCACCAGATGGCATCAGACAGCATTATTTGGAGTCCATGCTCAAAAGAGAAGCAAGGCCTGAGCTGCAGGAGTTGATAACGTGAACTTACAGGAACGGTTCTATCTTTTTTTGAGGATATGGCATGTCTTTCATCTTTGCTGCGAAACATACAAGAAACCAAAACATATTGTAGCACACCTGGACCCCTAACACACTGAGAAATCAATTTTAAACACTGTAATTTATGAACGATTTTGGCTACTCTTCTAACAGCTTCCCCTAGGGAGGATGCTCAGCCTGGGTTGGAGTGAAGGTCCTGAGCAGGTCAGCAGAGAGGAGGCAATGGGAGATGAGGCGTTGCAGCTGTTTCCTTCCAGGCTAGCTGTGCTTGAATTCAGTAAATAGAGGATTTAGGTTTCTGTTCTTTAAATATCCTGAGCATAAATTATTCACTCAAAATACATTTGTCAAAGAACAGAAGCACAAGGAAAACAGAAATGGAAAGCCTTAGCAGAGCCTGAACCAGCTACAGCTTTACTGACCACAGCACAAAGCACTCAGTATAGCCTGATGACCCTGCCCGGAGGGGTGGAGGAGATGATCTATTCATTTTTTTCCATCTTGCTGCTGCGATTCTATGATTTGAATTGTTTTCGAGCCAGATTTTAAACTGACATAAGCTTTCCTGCAGTGAATACTGCTGCATTGATTTACAGCTGCTGAGTGTCTGGCCTTTGAGAACTGTTTTAACCTCTAGAATATTGATTTCTCTTTCTATTCTCCCTAATGCTGGAAGCAAGCCCCTTGGTCAGGTCCCTGGGTGTGTGACATGCAAAAGTGCAGTGGTGCCGTGATTTGTAAAAATGAGTGACCAAAGAGGTGAAGAGTTCAGCAGCCTTCACTGCAGTGCTGCATAATGGCTGTAAAAGGGGCCATGGCCTCCTGAAAGGAGGCTCAGCCTCTGGAAATCACTCAACAGCAGTGTTCACTGCGTGGGACACGTCCTGCTGCGGATGGGGGACCAGTACTGGAGGGGGGGGCATGCACAGGGATCCCAGAGGAGCGGGTAAGGGGACCTAGAGCTGGCTCAGGGCATCAGTGGGGATGACACGCAGATATCTGTGCTTGGTGCCCACTTGAGGTACTCCTCCCTCACAGGTCGCATTGCCCTTGACCCTCCCTGAAACCATCGCTCGACACATCCAGCCCTTCCTGCAGCTCTCCCTGCTGCCATCCGCCTTTCAGCGCAGGGCTTTATAGCTCAGCTGTCAAGACCCCCGGGTGGGAAATGGCTGCAGCAAACAGAAACATGAGCTGAAAAGATGGCTGGTGGAGAAGGGCAGTCTGTGAAGGTGAGAGCAATGTGAGAGGACGGGGAGCACAGAAGTAGTTTGCAAGGCACCAGAAGACATCCAGGAGGTGAATTTTGCTCCTTAACGGACACTGTTTGTCCTAGTTCTTGCATGGGCGGTGCTGAGCTAGTTCGTCACTACTGAGAGACCCAGAGCCCTGCCGCGATCAGAGGAGGAGGCGGCTGCCCGACCTGCTGATGTGCCGCTGTGCGAGCGACCGCTGAAGGTGTTGAAAACTTCTGTGGGCACAGATCATGCACAGGTTTATCGTGTGACAGAGCCGCCGCGATCAAAGGGGCTGTTCCAGGAGCCGCCGTCGGTCCCCACTCTTTCCAGGGACTTCAAAGGCTTCTGGCCCAGCCGAGGGGGTGTCTGTCAGGGTAAAATATGTCTCTATTTTTGCCGGGCCTGATACAGATCTACCTTCCTGAAGCTGATAATTACAGTGATAAGAGTATCCATCGTTGTCACACACCACAACCCCCTCCATTTGGTCACGAATGGTTGGTTTTCTACAGGGAACGTACGCCTGCCTCTGGAGCATCCCAGAGGAGACCGAATTGCAGGACAGCAGCCCTGCCTTGTGCTGTCTCTTCTATAGTTATCTGTGTTGATAACTGATTAATAACTCGGGCTGCTAGCAAGAAGTGGGATTCAGAACTGGGAGCCTGCCTGCCAGCTGCGCCGGTTCTGTGTCCTCATTTCATAATTGACAAAGTTAAAAAGCGAGCTTTTACTTGCTTTCAGTGCTGAATTATCACTCATTAAAGGCTTATAATGCAGGGGAAAAAAATTAAAATCTCATACATTCCAATCTGTTTTCAACTTATTTATTAAGCATGCAGTGACATACATATTTATTTATGAACACAGTATGCATTTGGGTATTTAGCTGCCAGGGAAAGGGTGTGATTTTGTTCACATGCAATATTTGTCCCACATGTCAACATCCAGATTTAAGTAATGGACCGTCATGATGACTTTAAAGGCCTACAAAGTGCCTGCAGCTGGGTTAAATATAAGAGAAAACCTGCTCTTTGCCCTACCGGGAGAGCTTGCCAAGGGCAAAGATAGAAAACCTTCACACAGCTTCTCCGCTGTAGATTTTCTAGCTTGCTCTGTTGCGGTGGTCCTGCAGAGGTGGGAGTGGCTGTGCTGATGTGGATGCAGGGGTGGTCATTGACACTGGCTGGATCTAGTCCCCATGGTGGCATGTGGTGCCTGCTCTTGCAGGACACAAAGTGGTGAGGCTGATGGGCAGCACTGCAGCAGCGGTGGGTTGGGGTTTGATGGCTGAGGGTTGCTGTGGGGCCTGGGCAGCCCATCAACCAGTATGGGATGCAGGCACGATGCAGATGGGCTGTCTTCCTTCCTGTATTGCTTTTCAGGTCCTGGTGCTTTCACCAGGATTTCCTCTCCCCTCACTGGGGCTGAAGGTGTCTGTATATGCTTAACCACATCTTCATGCCTTTAGAGTGCACAGCCTTTCATATACAGGGTAGAGCAATGCCTGCATGGTCAGGCCCACTCGTGTTCTTGGCATTTCAGTATGTGAATAATAAGACGTGAGCAGTGGGCATTAGCCGCTGCATGGGGGTGAGCTTTAACAGGTTGGTGCTGGTGCAGCTCTGAACCATAAATGCAGGAAGTCTGCAGAGCTGCTTCAGTGCTCACCGCTTGGAGCTCTTCCCAGAGCAGTGGGTTCCAGTTAGCAAAGGGCTCTCTGGTTTAGGAATAACCTGGAGGGATGCCTTGAAATGTCACATGCAGACACTTCCTTTCAGTGCTTCAAAATAACCATTTCTCACAGCAGCCAATTGCTTGTAATGCAAAGCAGCTGGGAATCTGAAATACCTCCTCTCACCTCTTCCCCTATTCTAATGCGCCCCTGAGCAGAAGAAAGTCTGGAGAAGCGGGTAGCAACCAGTCATTGTGCCAGTTGTATGATTCCCAGAAATTTCCCACTTCTTTAATGGCAGCCTTCCAAGGTTTTAGTGCCATGAGAGTAATGCAGACTGATCCTCTTTCCTGTCTGTTTTGAAGTTTGGGGCTTTTTTGGAATTGATTTTGGTTTTGTTTTTGGTGGTATATTAACCTGCAGCAAATCTCACTTTAATTTACTGAGATCCCTGATATGGATAAAAAAGTATCCCAGCCACATTTTCCCACCCTTCTGTAACAATTGGTGCCTGTAGTGATGTTGACATCAATTATGGCTTGAATTAGTGTATTATTTGCCCTCACTAACTTGTAGATTTTCAGCCAAGTAGAGAGAAAAGTATTGGCTAGCAAACTATTGGTTCAGTTATGTTCCCACCACTGAACAAATGCATTTAAATTGTGAAAGTTACACAGTACAAAAAGGTATACATTTAATATTTTTATTGCTATACATTAAATGGTCTTTCCACAAAAGCTAAGCACTTAGCAGTATACCTGCTTGTTTCCTGGCTTGGTGCAAGCTGCCAGGTCTCCTTTCAGGAAAGCAGTTATCTATGTGAGCTCAGAATACACTTAGCTTATTGTAAGCATACTAGTTTCTATTACAGGTACATTATTATTATACCATCACTTCCATGCAGTCTGCAGTAATGAAGTCAGCAAATGCATTGGGAGAAACAGCTTGACATGGGTACTATGTTGTAGGAACATTCTATAAGCATCTCAATGTGTTTCAAACGCTTTAGACTAGCGGGTGGGTGCAAGCACTGCAGAAGTTGATTACACCCAGTGTTGCATGAATACAGGAACCCTTTTCCTATAACAAAACATTATATTGTATTCCCATGCCTAAAAAGCAAATAGTTTTGTAACAGCTGTGACAACTTTTAGTTATGCTTTCCAAAAGCATAACTGGTTTGTTTGTATACCCAGGATTGTGGAAAATCTTACTAACATAGTCAGTAATCTGATCATCAGCAAAAAGTTAGTATCCAAGCCTGAAATCAGGAGGAGGAAATGTGCTCGTCAGGTCAGGCTGGTGGTTTCAGAGCACCTTAATTATTTGAAGTCCAATCCTAAAAAAGGCTGAGTATTTTCAGCTTGCATTACAATCAGTGAGAAGCCAATGCTCAGGGCTGTGCAAGAGCAGGCCTGAGAAGAGAGTAATTTCAAGCAAGGGATGCCAAATCCATCACTGGGATGGCTGATCTGGAATTGAACCTGCTTGTATCACAGGTTGGTTTGGCTCCAAGACAGTAAAGCAAGAGAGCTTGTCAAGACAAAAGTACACCAACATGGCATGTGAGGGAGGCCAAAGTACAAGTTTAAACACATCTTTCTGGCTGCCAGGAGCACACCATAATTATTTGAGAGTGCTGCTGTATGAAGTCTCATTAAACAGGTCTCTTTCATTTTACCTATTAAATACAGTGAGTCCCATGCCTGGGCTGCTCGCTGCTTTGTAAAATGCAAGGCCAGTTTGTGAAATCTGATTTCTGCTCTCCTTCTTGACTCCAGACCATGCCCTTTTCATGTTCTTAAGCAAACATACGTAGCTAATCCTGTATTACTTGTAATTACCGAATGCTCCGCTTTTGTGAAATTAGCTTCTCTGACTGCAGTTCTGCATTCAGCTGGCATGCTGGGTGTCTTAAGGGATGTGTCAGCAGACAGAGATACCTGGCATTCTGAGGCATCCCTGCTCACTGTCAGGAGCAGTTGCATACACCTGAAGAACAGTCTCCATCTTCAGAATCAAGAGCAGCTTGCAGTTCCTCTTCAAATCGTGTCCAAGTCAGCCACAGGGCTGTGGTTTCTCCACAGGAAGTGGTATTCATCCCCTCTTTGCCCCAGTTCTGGCTCTTGCAGTCAGCTGACTCAGTGAATTGAGATCAAAAAGTGATTTTTCTGCACCAAAAGTCCTTTGTCATCAATATCTAAATGAGAATAAGAATGAGAGTGAGTGAGGGAAAATTCAAGAGAGGCATAAGAGTAGCCTACCGGTAAGGGAAGCAGGCAGGTCCATATCCTGGTGTTGTGCTTAACATCTCTTATATCATATATGGAAACATCCTCTGGAGCAAGGTGCACAGCTTAGGTTTTCAGTGTCCCAGGTTTTATTCCTACATTTAGCTCTTGTGCTACTTTCTGTACTGTAAGGAATTTCAGTGTTGCACCGAGAGACACTAGGTTGAACTGGTTTTCAGAAGAGGATCCGGGATGGTGGGTGCTGGCAGCCCCGATCCCAATTTAGCCCCTGTAGTGAGATGACATCAGACATGCTTTCGGTGCTCAGCGTTTGCTTTTTGTGGCTCTGCGATGCAGGTGTTTTGCATTTCCAAGGATTTCCAGCACACTGTATCACCAGCTGCAGAACATAACATAAACCTATTGATCCTGTTCCAAGGATCAAGTATTTAAACATCACTGCAGCACTTCAGTTCTGTTCCTGTCTTTGCTGAACCTAACCCACAGCCTCAACTTGCAAATTTACTGTTTCTAGAGAATGATTTGTTATGTAGATTATTGAATAAAACATTAAATGATTCCTACAGTTACAGCCATTTGGTAAACAAACTGGAACTGAACTTCACTAGGGAAAACTCTCACTTTTCCATAGGTGTCTGTCTTACAGTTTGCATCAGATCAGATAATCAAAAAGCTCACAGATTAGGTGTATTCCCTGCGGTAGAGCTCTGTCGAACACGAGGGCTGTGCATCTGTGCCACAGGGGAAAGAATGCAGCCCAGTCAGACTGTTTCAACCAAAAAGTGACTTTATAAAGTTTGATGTATAATTCTTAATAGCCCACTAAGTTTGCTGCTAGTCATGGAGCACTGAAGCACAAACTGGTATCAAGAACACTGTTTGCAGTTTGCACCAAAATATGAAAGGGAAATATTGCCCTCAAAGCTATGTGTTACTTAAGTATTTGTGCTTCTGTGTCTTGCTTAAATGTCTCAAGTATTCAAAGGAAACTTTTATTCCCCGTTATTTCATTTCAGGTGTTTTCTAGCAAAGTCTGACTTCAGTATAGAAATGTGTTGTTTTCTTAATTCATGTTTTAGGAATGGAGAGACTGATTTCTGCTCAAGTCATTGACAGCTTCACACCTGGAGGGTTGGTTATGGTCACTACTACCATCCCTGCTAGAACTGCAGAGATGCCTAGCATGCAGAGATGCCTAGCATGCAGAGCTGGAGTACTACATCTGTTTTGTAAGAGGCAGAATAATGACACTGAAGGACATCTCACTATTGGGACCGTCAGCAGCCAGCATTATTTCCTAATCAGCTTTTGTATCGTAAGGACAACATGCAATTTTTAAGCTGCTCCATGGAAGTGAATGCATTTTACCACCATCAGCTCCTCATACTGTGCGTTAGCAATATGCTGCAATTCTCTTATCAGACCCAGCCTTAGGGTTTTTCTGCTACAAATAGCTTTGAAAATCATAGAATAGTTTAGGTTGGAAGAGACCTAGTTCCAACCCCCCTGCAAGGGGCAGGGACTCTTCCCATCAGACCAGGTTGCTCAAAGCCCCATGCGACCTGGTCTTGAACACTTCAAAGGATGGGTCAGCCACAGCTTCTCTAAGCAACCTGTGCCGGTGTCTCAACACCCTCATAGTAAAGTATTTCTTCCTAATATCTAACCTAACTCCGCCCTCTTTCAGTTTAAATCCATTCCCCATTGTCCTATCACTACATGCCCTTGTTAAAAAGTCCCTCTTCAGCTTTCTTGTAGGGCCCCCTTTAGGGGCTGGAAGGCTGTTGCAAGGTCTCCCCAGAGCCTTCTCTTCTGCAGGCTGAACAAGCCCAGCTCTCTCAGCCTGTATTCATAGGAGAGGTGCTCCAGCATTCAGAGCATCTTTGTGGCCTCTTCTGGACTCACTCAAACAGGTCCACATCCTTCTTGTGTTGGGGCCCCAGAGCTGGCTGCACTAGTGCAGGTGGGGTCTCACTGGAGCAGAGCAGAGCAGCAGGATCACCTCCTTCTACCTGCTGGTCGTGCTGCTTTTGATGCAGCCCAGGATACGGCTGGCTTTCAGGGCTGTGAGTGCACACTGAAGCCACCTCATGTTAAGTTTCTCATCGGTCAACATCCCCAAGATCTTCTGCTCTGGGCTGCTTCAAGGACGTATGTCAGCAGGCCTGAAGTTAGTGTAACTAACAGTAAAAGCTCATCTCTCTTTCATAAGTA
Source organism: Psittacus erithacus (assembly GCA_009867235.2). NCBI lineage: Eukaryota > Metazoa > Chordata > Aves > Psittaciformes > Psittacidae > Psittacus > Psittacus erithacus. The sequence goes on along the minus strand of WYDI02022629.1, from coordinate 28,247 downwards.
AGACAAGTTAAATGGATAGTCAGACACTGCTGGAAAATCTATAGACCTCCATGGGGATCTTTGACGGTTGTTCAGATCCTCTCCATTTGATTGTCTGAGTACACAAACACAGATCTCATCTACATTTACACAGACAGAAAAAGAATACTGGACTGCATTAAAAAAACAGCGATTTCCTCTGTTTGTTGGTTACCCATTTGTGTGGTCATGAGCCAGGACACAAGTTTCTGTAAACAAGCATTACTTCTGTAGGTAGGTTAGTGGCCAGAACATCTGACTGGAAATCAGATGATTACCTATCTCCAGTGCTGGCCAATTGAGTGGCTATGAACCTCTCAGCCTGTCTGCACTGCAGGTTGTTGCTCTTGTAAAATAAGAATAATGATAACGCTTTTCACCTTACTAAAGGCAATTTAGATCTACTAATGAAAACCACTATCAGAAGTTACAAATAATTGTTTCTTATTGTCTGAAAGCAATGATATTTTTTTATAGCTTTGGAGAATAACAATCTTTGTAGCTTTGGGAACTCATCTCCAAGGATAAATCCCCCTGTTTCCAGCACTGTTTTGCAAACTGTGTCCACATCTTGGTGACAGAAGTCAGGATGTATTTGGGGCTAGTTTCAGCCTGTGTTTGACTCCAGTTCATCTTGGTGTTTTGTGGGATCGGCGTTTAGGGGAAGTAGAGGCAGCAGACACACAAGAAAGGAGGAAGAAGTGTCGAATGCAGCTTCAGGCAGCGGGTTCATGGAGACCACTACCATGAATGCTGTGCGAATCTGACCTGCTGCTTTATGGCACTCTGGTATTGTCCCTTGCTGTCCTCAGAGCACTTTTAATCAGGCTGACCGAGGTACCTGCAGCAAGGTGAGACTGAGCAAGGTGAGAACCTCAGGCCTGTTCTCTTGGCTGCAGGAACCATCTCAACAAGCCTGCTCGATCAGACCTAGCTGGGGTCCACTGCTCTCCTTTGGGGCAGGGTTCACAATCCCCTCCTAAGCCAGCGTTTAGTGCAATGCTTCCTGGATCCGTGAGAGGGCTCCTGCTGAAGATGGTGTGTTAATCGGGAAAAATCCCAGCCAAAGAGAAGAATCTCCGAGAGTGTTGGCTTGCTTCCTTTTGGTAACAGCAAAAGCAGGCCTGCTTTCCTTGTGGCTGCATGGAGGGGTGCATGAATCCTTTCTGAGATAACAAAGATGTTCTGTGGCAAGATAAGGGGATGCAGGAAATAGTTCAAGAAAAAGTGAAATAAATCAGTTTGGATCTTAAGGACTTCTCTCCTATGGCACCTCAAGGTGGCAGTTTGGCATGGCCTCCATGCTGCCTCAGGCACCTGGCTGTGATGGGGAGGGTCACCAATGGAAACAAAGGATCAAATGGCTTCTCTGTGGAAAAGGCATTTTAGTCCTTGATGGATGTGTGAAAGGTAGAAGAATACTGTGATGATTACCTTGTATTCCATTAGTGAGTGACTAGGGAGGATATTAAATGGCAGATATTAAACTTGAACGTTTAAAAGTCTGCAGGATTGGATAACTTCCAGGAATTGGCCAAAGAGCTCTCTGACCCATTAGTGTCGAAACAATGAGAAATAAAAAATGGAGCAGTGCAGAAACTGAAAAGGGTTGGAAAAAAGCCAATCTTTTAAAAGAGTAAATGGGATGAATGAGGCACTAAATGCTCCTGAACCTGACATCCATCACGGAAGGGAATAGAGGGGCTGATGCAGGATGCAATTGGCAGAGTGCAGGGTCTTAGCCTCCACTACATGCTGATTAAAAGCCAATAGTAATTGGCATTGTGCAAAATTACTGCCGCTCCCTACTGAATGAATTAAGAACCAGGTAACTGGGCAGTGCAAAAGCAGCTACTGTTGTCCATTAAGAGTATTTTGCAGCCAAACCTTAGAAAGATCTGTTGTATGCATGATGCCCTTCAAGAGGATCTTTCTTCAAAAGGAAACCTGAAATCATTGCAGTTAAATGTGAGGCTGGCTTAAGCACTTGGCATAATGCTGTGCTGTGGTGGGAGCAGGTCTGTGAAACATGCTGAGCTAGGCTGTTTATCTGTCACTGGAACATGTTTTCCAAAGCATCCAATTGGCAGATCTCGAAACAAAGAATAAAGGCCACTGGGGAGACTGGATGTTATAGAGCGCTGTAGTTCCTGAAAGAACAGGGGAGCTCTGTGAATAAGCCTAATTGCACACAGGCTCCCTATGCCATGCTTTGCTTAGGGTATCAAATATGTTCTTCAGAGATAGGGTATATATTATATGTGTATATATATTTGTATATATATATATATATATGTATATACAAGCCTGTTTGCATTAAGCAGAAAAACAGTGACATTGGGCCTGTCTCTCACTGCTCCACACGTTGTGTATCTTGTTCAGTTTTAGAACAATGTAGCTGCTATTTTGTGTTAAATGTTACCCTCTAGACTGTCTGAATCAGCCAAAACTGTTTTAAATTGGGTTAGGAGAGTAATTTGTTTATTCCCATGATGCAATTCCTGCTGTAGATTCAAGAGCAATAGCAAATTAAAAATCAAAGCTGAACAACCCTGCCTGTTATGCCTCAGACAAAGTATGGCTGACACTGCTAGTTGCTTACTTTTTATTTGCCTATTGCTATATCATATAAGGATGAATGCTCATTTCCAGGGACAGCTTTAAGTCTGGGTTCCAGAGGGTTTGGTTATCCATGTTTTCCACAGAAGCTGTCTTTCTCTTTTTGCCATGTGCAAGTTTTCCACAACTTGAGCTGGCCCAAGCAGCTACAAAATGGTTAAGTCAGACTCTTGCAAATTATTTTAGGTTTAGTGTATGTCCTTGGGCTGTCTGCAATTCTAGTTTAACAAAGTTACCTGAATTCATTATAAGAAGATGAGTTGAAATGTTCCATGAAGGCTATTACATCCGAGAGACTGTGAGCACTGCTCCTTGTTAAGTGACACAAAGGACCAGACTTCCAGTCTAAGTTGCCTAAAATAAACTCATCATCTCATACATTCCCATATAATGGCCCTGAGATCCCGCAATAGGCACAGCCAGTCTGTGTGTGCAATGTCCATTTTGTATCACCCTACTGCAGACAGTAGGTTAGGTGGAATTGGCTCTTCCTCCTTGTTTGTCAGCGGATGACTCTGCAGCCCAGGCTTGTGGGTGCTTGTGACACCGGGGCACTGCCAGCCCTGGTCTTCTCCTACAGTGTCCCCCTGATAACCAGCACTGCCTAGGGCTGTGGCAGTGAGGCGCAGCAATGTGTAAAACTTCCTCTTGCAGCCTGGCAACATAAGGGGCTTTTCCAGTTCACAAGCATCCTCAGAAATCCATCAAAGTACTCTACACTAAAAGCACTCTACAAAAAGCACTACAAATGTGGTGCAAAAACATTACAGCTTTTGGCATGGCAGCAAACTTGATCTGAAGAATTAGTTGTGATTTTTCACAGCCTTTTGCAGGTTTCTCTGCAAAATAATGGTGTGAAATTTTGAGGCTTGTTAGTGCATGACTAACTATTTTTTTTTTGCATTATTTTTTGGTCTTGTGCCTAATGCCAGATATGTTCCATGGGACCTGAACGCAGCCAGCAGGGCTGTGCGTGGACTGTGGAATATGCTGACTTTGAATAAATGACAGGGCCCAGGCCATGTTCTGTTTTGTAAAACAGGGCTATGAAGCCAAAGGGTGGCCTTAAATCTGCAAAAAGAGAACCTGAAATGTTTTGTTTCTGTTTTGCTGCCTGAGAACCTTGAATTAGAAAGCAGAATACAAGTTCTCACATTATTCATATCAAATGTTTCCTCTCTCTCCCCCCGCCCCCCGTGTGTTTATTTTCGGCCAAGCCGCAAAGTTCATTCTCAGTTTCCTGAGTGCTGATGTACGCTCTGTGTCCTGCAGGTAGAGCATTGACACTGTCAGCCAGCTATGCAGGCAGGAGCAGTCATGCAGGCAATGGGTTTACCAGGCAGATCAGGGGAAGGGTATTGCAGTGCTTTCCTCGGGAGTGGAGTGACTGTGGTAGGGGCACGGTGACCCCTGCAAGAGACTGAGCCTCCATGTGTGCCGGGGGAGCTGGTGTGAGCAGAGGCGGAAGGAAAAGCAGGAGACCCAGGGGAGTGCATGTGTTGCAGGGAGAGGGTGCACGGGTCACACGGTGTGAAACTCACTTTTCCTGCTCGTGCTTCAAAAGCTGCAGATGTTCTTTCCCTGGGCTCGACGCTGGGAAAGCAGAGCAGTGTGTAAAACCCTCGGCTTTATTAATTACTGCTATTATTATCATCATCATCATCTAACTGTTGTGTAAAATTACAAATATTTATTCAGCTTTTACTCCAGTATAATTTTAACCAGACTTGTGGGCTTGCAAATGAATGAAATCATAGGATACTTCAGACATTTTACAAGCACAAATGCGATGATAACATCTAATTGCAGGGATCTGAGACTGCCTGACTGCAGATGGGATGCTATTAACTTCTTTCTGTCTGTAATGTATGTGTCAGAAAATTGTCAGGATTGTGCTAAACACACTCCAAACCTGTGTGATGGAACAAACATTTAGGTCCTGAGTCTGCAAGAATTTAATCCACACTGAGGCTGATGCATTTGCAAACAGCACTTTCAAGTTACTTTCATGTACAGCCTAACCCATGAACAGAAATGATTGAAGAAGCAGTGTCCCAGAAGTAACAATAACCTAAATACACCTCAACGTAAGCAGGTACTGGAATACTAACTACATTAAATTCTAAATTGTGGCTGTAGGTTACTGTATAACCCAGGCTGATTCTGTCTGATGCCTGATTTGCTGCCATAGCAGTTGTTTGTTTGTTCTTTCATTCCAAGTCATGGTCACTTTCATGCTTCCAAAGTCCCAGCTACTTCCAACTGTCAAATGTAGTGCTTCCTATAGGTGGTTGCCAGAGGTATCCTCAGTATAGGTGTTGCTTTCTAATGTTCTGGGGCTTCACAGACAAAACAGGGAATCTGCTTCCCTATTTAAGATCACAGACTGGTTTGCGTTGGAAGGGACCTTGAAGATCACCTAATTCCAACACTCCTGCCATGAGCAGGAAGGCCTTACACTAGGCCAGGTTGCTCAAAACTTTCCTCCTGGTTCTGTGAAGCACTCTACTAGGCTCAGGCATGCAAAATCCATCCCATTTTGACCACTTTGTATGCGGATGCTAAATTAATGAGAATAAAAGGGAGAGCTATGTAACTCATACTTAGTGTCAGAAAATGATGGCGGTGGAAGCGTTCTAGGCGTGCTTAGCGTAGCGGTGCCCAAGAAGGGCACGCTCGGTCTTGTTTCGCTGCGAGTCACGGATGACCTCCGCGGCCATGGCTGCAAGGGGAAGCCCTGAGCTTCTAAGGGGTTTCGCGGGTTTCCCAAAGGCTCTTCGGGAGCCGCGCCAGGCACATCTGCGAGAGCGCGATCCGCGGGCGACACCTTGCGAGCGGAGCTGTTGCAGTCACTGCTGCGCAGCTGCTTGCGGCGTCCGGGGCGCTGCATCACTGCGGGGCCGCACCGCCGCCTCGTGGCTGCCCAACCTGCCACGAGTCGCGGGAGAGAAATGAGGGCGGGCGTGAAAAGAAGTCTGCCCCTGCCCTCCCCTGCAGCACGAGGAGGAAGCGCTGCTAGGAGTGAGAGCAGTCAGTTTTGGGGTGCGAGGACGTCCCTGCCCAACCGTTGACAATTTTCGGCCTTGGCAATGCTGACAGTGCTGGCGCTGACAATGGCAGCAGGTACGTGCTCTGTCAATTCTATTTATTTCCGTGCTTTTTAATGCTGTTAACTGACGAAACACTACTCACTTGTGAATCATATAAAATAGCGTCATGCGTTGACCCTGGCTGGATGCCACATGCCCGCCAAAGCTGCCCTGTCACTATGCCCCTCATCAGGGGACAGAAAACACAATGAAAGGATTGTGGGTTGAGATAAGGGCAGGGAGAGATCACTCACCACTTACTGCCACAGGCAAAACAGACTTCACTGGGGAAATTCATTTATTATCAATCAAATCAGAGAGGTATAATGAGAAATAACACGTAAATCTTAAAAGCACCTTCCTCCAGCCTTCCCTTCTTCCTAGCTCAACTTCACTCTTCATTTCTCTACCTCTCCAGTGGCACAGAGAGACGGGAATGGGGATTGTGGTCAATCCATCGCACATCTCTGCTGCTCCTTCCTTCTCAGGGGAGGACTCCTCACACTCTTCCCCTGCTCCAGCGTGGGGTCCCTCACATAGGAAGCAGTCCTCCATGAACTTCTCCAGTATAGGTCCTTCCCACAACTGCAGTTCTTCATGACCTAGAGAACAGGCTGCTCCAGCGTGGATCCCTTCCATGGAATTCAGTCCTTCTGGAACAGACTGCTCCAGTGTGGGTCCCTTCCATGGGGTGCATCCTTCAGGAACCCACTGCTCCAGTGTGGGTCTCTTCCATGAGGTGCATCCTTCAGGAACCCACTGCTCCAGTGTGGGTCTCTTCCATGGGGTGCATCCTCAAGGAATAGACTGCTCCAGGGTGGGTTCTCCATGGGATCACAAGTCCCACAGCAAACCTGCTCCAGTGTAGGCTCCTCTCTCCATGGGGCCACAGCTTCTGCCAGGAGCCTGCTCCAGTGCAGGCTTCCTGTGAGATCACAGCATCCTCCAGGCATCCCCCTCCTCTGGCATGGGGGAGCTGCAGGTGGAACCTGCTCCATCATGGACCTCCATAGGCTGCAGGGACACAGCCTGCCTCGCCATGGTCTGCACCACGGGCTGCAGGGGCACCTCTGCTCTGGTGCCTGGAGCACCTCCTCCCCTCCTGACCTTAGTGTTTGCAGGGCTGCTTCTCTCATAGTCTCAGTTCTTTTCTTCTGGCTACTGTTTGTCAGCAGTTTTTTCCCTTCTTAATGTTATCCCAGAAGTGCTGTCACTGTCACTGATGGGCTCAGCCTTGGCCAGCAGTGGGTCTGTCTTGCAGCTGGCTGACATTGGTTCTGCCAGACATGCGGGAACCTTCTAGCAGCTTCTCACTGAGACCACCCCTGTAAGGCCCCCTTCCCCTCCAAAGTCTTGCCATACAGAGCCAATACAAATAGAGAAGCTCATTAATGTAACTGCTTAAATTTGAAGCTGATGGCATGCAGCTGAAGCAGCACATAGCTGTTGGATTCTGCTGTTCAGCATTTCCCACTGCTGGAAAAGGTTGACATGTTCAGCTACTTTTACCAGACAGCACATCCATTTTGCTAAAACATATGAGGAAAGGCTAAGCGAGCTGGGACTACTCAACCTGGAGAAAAGGAAGCTGATGGGGATCTCATCCATATGTGTAAAAATTTGAAGGCAGGGTGTAAAGAAGACAGAGCCAGGTTCTTTTCAGTGGTACCTGGTGACAGGACCACAGTGGGCACAAGCTGGAACATGGGATGTCCCCCAGAGGTCCCTTCCAGCCTCAGGCACTTTACGGTTCTGTGGTCCTGCGGTCCTGCAAAAAAGGTCCAGGAACAGTCACTGCTGCTGGTGGTATTCAATGATCCTAATTGGATTTAACGCAGAAGGTTAGAGAAGTTTCCTTGAGTTTTTAGCATTTTTCTCTCAAAAACGGGATTGCAGAAGAGCAACAAAGTAGCCTGATTTCTTCTTTTTGTTGATAATATCTGAAAAATAAAGATTTAACTTGCCTTGGTTTTCAAGGCTCAGTGCAACCAAAACCAAAACCAAACCCTAAACTCTACTTAAGAAGTGAGTAATTTTTAATATGGGGTTACAGTGAAAATAGGTAGACACAGTGTGAAGGCACATTTAGTGTTTTTAGATTTTTTAAAGATTTTTTTCAGAGGAAAATTTAATTTCATGGAGTCACTGCTTCCTTTTCCGTAGAAGTTGGTCAACTGAGCTTAGCAAATGGAAGCTGAGGTATACCCTGATCTTAGGCACCTCTGTTACATTATAACCTTGATACTAGGGAAAAAAATCATATTAATTGACTCCATTGGTTTCAAGTTCTACATTTTTATCATTCCCATTATGTTTGCACCTGAAGGCATCAGTTAACAGCAGGGCACCACAGCACAAGGAGAACTGTGGTTATATTGTAAGAGGCTGTCTCTAGGCAAAGTTATTGCAAATTAAGTAGACAAGGCCAAGAAAGAGTTTCAGAAAGGCAACATCACTGCAAGCTCTTTCAACCTCCAGTGATAAAACTGATAAATAAATTATGGGCTAGACCTACCGAAAAAAAAAAAAAAAAGAAAAAAAAGAAGAAATTAAAGAATTTGGTTTAAAGATTTATTTTTTTTTTTTTAAATGAGCAGATCCTTTTAATTGTGGCTGTTATTTTACTTTACTTTATTTTAAATTTAACATCAGTCCCTATGTTTCATTCTCTTCCACCTTTTCTCTCAATATGTTAGAGTCAGAAATCTTCCCTTCACTGCATGAACCCAATGATTTAAAATGACAGAAAGCATGCAAAGATTCATCCAGTGTGCTAATTCTGATTTGCACATGTGGAACTAGGCCAAACATAGACAGATTCACCATTTCACCCAGGGTTGCATATAATCTTGGACAGAGTTAGATGCCCAGATTGCCAAACAAGTCTTCTGAAGAACAGAGATGCCCAGATTCTACAGCCAATTCCCTATTTTGAACCACGATACAGGTTTACTTGGCCAGCCGTCTCTTTAATCCTTGCTAGCATATGCCAAGCTACTATGTAACTTCTGGATTTCCCTCCTTCAGTCTTCTTCAGGGGAGATGTTTCACAGTTCTTTTATATTCTGAATGGTGACTGCTCACTGCACAGCTCTGAGCAGTGGAAGGAGATCTCTGTTGCAGATTCAGTCTTATTGTTGTTATATAAGTACTGGTACCGATGTCTCCAGACTTCCTTAATCAGCTTGGAATGGGTCACATCTTCAAATGTGTGTATCCTAAACACTAGAATGCAAACATAGTTAAATTGAAGAACTCATAAGTGATATTCACATTTTCCTCCTACTGTATTCACACAAAATGGAGCCAAGGGGAATTATATTTCTAAAAATCTTATGCCATTCTTAGATTTTGAAATATTCAGCAGCATCCTGATTTCCCCCGAGGTGTGGGAGGTAGGATTTCGTTGGGCAGTATTTGAAGAAATGCCTAGTTTACCCACTAGAGGTCAGTTTCAAGCAAGTGCTTCACGCAGTGTGGAAAGACTGAGTACCCTCACCAAAATTTTAAGCTCTAGCGTACTATAACAAGTATCTAAACCATTTTGCTTTAAGTAGCTAGTATGAGAACTTAAATGATAACATGCATTTTCTGGTTTCTGGCATTTCTTGTAGTTGCAGGTAGGTCTTTGTTTCGTCTTGTTAACACCTCTCTGTTCAGCAGATTACTAAAGAATACTAAATGACAGAGGAGATCAGTGGGTGTCTGCTGACAATTTTACTCATTCCTCATCCCTAATATGCAGAGGGTGAAGTCACTGTGCAAGATACCTCATGAAAGCCCACTTTAGCATCCTCATCTTTTTCTCAGAAAGTTTGGAGGCACAAACCACAGGAGCTTGCTAATGGACTCTTTTATTGATATTAGACATTACAGAGGCAGAGACTCATACTGGCAAATGAGACACTCTGACCTAAAATGAATTTCCAACTGTGAAGTCATAGTAAGAGGAGTCACTGTTCAATATACTTGTCTGGGACTTTGAAGAACCACTGCTTTCTCAATTAAAGATGTTGTGCATGGCTTTGGGTTCACAACCACAGAAGGACTCATACAGATAAGGACTGCCTGGGTCCAAACTGAAGGGCAAAGCTCTTACTCCTCCAGCCTCTCCATGTGTGTGACTCAGCTTTCACTAGAGCCATTTCCAAAACTCAATTCTTGCCTACGTGTATGTGTAGAACAATTTCAGACGCTCAGTGCTGCTTCTCCACAACTGTAATTAAGCTCTGTGAGCCCAGTGTGCACTATCTTTAAAACTGGATGCAGCAACAAACGTAGCAGTAGCCAAACTCAGGGTCAGTGGTGGAGCTGTTGCTGCTGTATCTGTTTATTCAGCTGGGCAGAAAAGGCTCTGCTCAAATGTTGCATACATCCCAGTTTCCATTGCCAGGGCTGTCAGAAACTCTCCCCGGGCATACTTTTGGTTCAACTTACACATTTCACTGGCATGGGCAGTACCTGGCACCCTGTCTGTTTAGCCAGTACAAGTAGGCAGTAGTCAGCCCCACTGTCCACTAAACCCCAATATATAGTGGGATTGAGAGAGTCCTGCTATGAGATGCTGCTGCCTACTTGCTTAGGAAAGGTAGCTGGGACCAGGGAAAAGCTACACACTGGTCCCCATGTGGAGGACCACTGCTGCTTTCACTTGAAGCTTGTTTATTACAAGTGTGTGATCCTCAGAGCAGGTGTTAGGGGTCAGGCGTAAATCATAGCTGATGGAGCTGGTGTAGATACTAAATTTTTAATCATCAATAACAGCAGCTATCAGTGCTACAGTTCTGCTCCTCTGTCATATCCAGGGTCATACACAAACTGGCTGAAGCAGAGAGATTTTAAATACCCACAAATTCTGTCAACAGTGTCATATTCATGCTTCAGAACATTCTGAACATGTGTCAAGGAGAGGCTACCTGCCACCCCTTTTTTATGAACACCTGTCTGTGTCCCTTGCCCTCTCTGCCAGATGAACATATACTGCATAGAGGGAAAACCGTGATTTATGAAATCCCATAATCAGTGACTGAGGTATAGGGATATGTGGGAAAATTACAAGGAATTACAGGTAGGAACATGAGAAGGCTAAAATGTAAAAAGCAACAGAGAAACAATGACAACTTAGCCTCTTGGCATACACATACTTTAATGAAGTTAGTTAAAACTATCTCAGTGAATTTCAGGATGAACTGACTAAAACGCTTTTCTAGTATAATGTGATAGCCAGGAATACTAGTCCTACTGCAATGATTTAGTAATCAATAGTTCCCAGCTAACCTTCTCCTACACAGCACTAACTGCATCTAAATGTTAGGTTATATTTCTCCACATTTATCTACTGTCGTCACTTGCTTCTTGCAATCTTATGCAGCAAAGAGTGCAGCTGGAATTCTCTTTCTGGGGATCATTCATGGCTCACTTATTAGGATGTTGTGAGCGTTTAAATAACAAGAGGAAATCTGAACTTCTTGATACCATTATGTAGTAGCTTTATTAATATGCTTCTTTGTATCTAAAGAAAATGTCTCTCTTCATCTTGAGTGAGTGAAAAGCAAAGGGAAAATGTGCTCATTTTCTAGCTTTAAGCTGATTCTTCTTTGACTAGCATAAAGATAGGCTAATACAAATGTTCTGATGTGATGTTGCTTGTGATCAGGGAAAACTGGCATGTGCAGAGGTGCCTCGGCAATTAACTGAGGTTGGTAAAACAGTTTTGCTTCTCTTACCTTTTGCTTTGTTTTAAAGAAGAGGATCAAGATAAAGTAACATTTATGATCGGATCTTGTTTCTAACCTGTTTAGGTATAAGCCAGTCTCACAGATAGAATGTTCTTCTTTTTTTTTTTTTACTTTTTTTTTTTGGACGGAAAATGCACAAAATGGGAAAACTGAGTTACACATTTAAGGTGCAGGCTGACCATCTCAGTTTTCATTCTCAGGTTGTTCTGTTACACCTATGACAAAGGACATCAAAGGGCTAATGCACGATTAGGTTATTTCACTCAGGCACATCCCTGCAATAAAATCTCCATTAGACACTGTTGTGTTGAGATACAAGAGGCACTTGACACAGGGCCTTCTTTGTGAATGACATTTCTTCACTCTGCAGTATTACCCACTGAAATGAATAATTCTGGCAGCTTCTGAGCTAGGGAAAGACTGTGTTCTTTCATTCTATCACACCGACAGCTGTCCAGGGATCTTCTTCAGCATTTGATTTTTGGCTTTTATTGGCATCTCTAAGAAAGCTCAGTACGTAACAAAATAAAATCAGATTCTTTAATGTTGTGCTGATCAAGTTATGTTCAGCTGTTCAAAAATTCCCTTTGGCATCATATGGAGCCATCAACACTGGGAAAGCCAACGCTGTCATTCAAAGCAGTCTTTCATGTCATCTGGTTGGACTGGAGACCTAGCAGTGGTTTTCAGTGTCTTTATTCTGATGGAGGAGAAGGGCCCCTGTGCAGCACATTAACAGATATGGCAGAAAAAAATATATGAAGGAAGTAAGGTAAGTGGGGATGAAAAACAGCCGTGTCACAAGCAATTCCTGGTTTTATTTGGAACAGAGCCTCATTTGAGGCTATTACTGGCAGCAGCCAGAGGGCTGCAGTGCTGAGCGGGTGAACAGTCAAAATCTGTGATATTTGGCGCTTGGATTTGCCCCTGTTTTTCTGGCTTGAATTACTAGCAAATGTAATTTTCAGTGTCACTTCTACAATTTCCTAACCTGAGTGTCTGTCTAAAGTCATGTTCCTAAGTAAGATTTCCAGGCATTCCTGAACAAAGATGTGTGCTCAAGGATACTAAATCTGACACTGCAGACTTCCCGGCACACAGACTTCAATTGAACATGCAAGCACAATCTGCCCAGTTTGGCCTGAAAGCATACGATTTACTGAGCTGGGTGTAATGCATCCATGGTGCATATGGGCTGTGAATGTGTCTAGGATTTCCAGTCGTACAGCAGCCAGTCAGAGCTGCTGTGAATGCACAATAAGCCTTCAGTTTCTGGACCTACAGACACACAGAAATCCCGGGGGAGGATCCTGAAAAATTTGCCCTTATAAAACTGTGGTCTGTAAGGAAGAAAGCACTGCCAAGAAAACCTGGCTTTCAGCAGCTCTTAATTAAAATCAAACCAAAACCAAAACACAAAAGAAAAAAACCCATCATGCATCCCAGTGCTCCTGACAGACTGCTGAGCTGAGGTGTAGCAGAAGGTTCCCTGACATGTTATCCTCTGTCCCCCATAATCTGCTTCAGACTGCCCTTCTCAGCTCCCAGTAGGATGTGAATTACACGGATGTTGGCACAGGGCTGGGGAAGGAGGGGTACTGGCCATCCCAGACATGTATTCTTTGCAGCTCACCGCAGTGTTAATACCATATGGGCAATGTATTTGGATTTGTTGGGTTTTTTGGTTTTCTTTTTTGGTGACCCAGGGTGGGTCCCTCAGGAACATAACTTGATGTAGTACTGGCATGTTAAAGATAAGCATGAAAAGGAAAACCTTCCCCTGTCTGAACTCCCACAGTCACTCATGGTGGACAGAGGTGGCCAGGAGATCTGTATCTTGTTGAAAATATGAAACCCAAATATGCAATGCTGTGTTGAAGATATTACATGTGACTGTCTTTAATTGAGGCATCACATGGGTAGGTAAATCCAGTACAGGAATCTAAGCAGCTGTGTAAGTAAATAATTTCTGAAGAGGAGAAAGTACTTGAACTTGCTGAATACTTCTGTCTAAGCCTGTCAATGAAAGCAAACCTGCCAGGGAAAACAGCACCATGTTTTGAGGTGAGAAGGGAATATAGGAGCCTTTTCAAATAACAGTTTCAATCCAGGTCAGTTGTGTCCTGATTCCAAGCACTCAGTTGTGTTGGCTGGCTTATGCTTTTAGCTGATGTTAGTTTACAAGGTGCCATAGATAGCGATATTCATTTACATTATCAGGCAGGGGCTACCATCTACTGAAGCAAAGCAAAGCAGAATATATAGAGTTGCTCCAGTAGGAGCTGCTGAATGCAGTATTTCTCCCCTCCTTGGCCTCCACTGTACTTGTCTCTTTCTCCATGAGGGCTTTTACCCGCTCCAAGTATACATTTTAAAAATCACCTCTTTCAACCTTCTGCCTATATAAACAGTTGACTAAAAATATCCATCTCTGGAAAACCTCTAAAGGCTTGAGGCACCTGGACAAACTTGAGCAGCGGGCATGTTCATGAACCTCATGAAGTTCAACAAGGCTAAGTGCAAGGTCAGGGCAACTCCCACTACCAATACAGGCTGGGGAATGAAAGGATTGAGAGCAGCCCCTAGGAGAAGGACTTGGGAGTACTGATGGATGAAAAGCTGGACATGAGCTGGTAATGTGTGCTTGCAGCCCAGAAAGCCAACTGTATGCTGGGCTGCATCAAAAGGAGCATGACCAGCAGGCCAAGAGAGGTGGCTGAGCCCCTCTGCTCTGCCCTGGTGAGACCCCACCTGCAGTAGCACATTCAGCTCTGGAGTCCTCAGTACAGGAAACACATGGAGCTGTTGGAGAGGGTCCAGAGAAGGGTCATAAAAATGATCGGAGGAATGGAGCACCTCTCCTGTGAGGGAAGGTTTGGAGGGTTGAGCTTGTTCAGCCTGGAGAAGAGAAGGCTCTGGGGAGACCATACTGCAGGCTTTCAATACTTCAGGGGGGCTTATAAAAAAAAATGGAGACACTAGTATGGCCTATTGTGGTAGGACAAGGGGCAATGGTTTTAAGCTAAAAGAGGGTAAATTTAGATTAGATGCAAGGAAGGAGAATTTTGTTTTTACACTGAAGGTAGTGAAACGCTGCCACAGGCTGCTCAAAGAGGTGGTAGATGCCCCATTCCTGGAACCATTCAAGGTCAGGTTGGATGGTGCTATGAGTAACCTGAGCTAGTTGAACATGTTCCTGATCATTGCAGGGGGTTTGGGCTAGATCCCTAGATTAAAGGTCCCCTCTAACACAAACTGTTCTATGATTCCAAAGCAATCCTTTCTTTTCTTAGAACATGAGAGAACATTCATTTGCTTTTAGAAAGATGCTTCTTTATTGTTAGATCAGCATTTCCAGTTTTTTTCTTTATGAATAGCATCTGCAGGAGAAAGAATGCAGTAGCAGTGTGAATTCAGTGCACGTACAAAGAAACTCTTTTGGCTACTTGATGTGGTATGCCATTGTCTGTACAAGATCTCAGACAACCAAAATTAACGGAAGAGGTGCTTTTGCCAATTTTAGCACAAAGCCTGAAAGGATGGCAGAAATGAGGGCTCCTTTGCACAACATTCTGTAATAATCAGGTCTATGCAGCCAATTAAGTATTGTCCATTCTATAGCGCTTCCTTTATATTTGTGGCAATATATTTTTTTAACAAATCAATGAAGACTAATTCAGTAATTCAGAAGACTCCTGCTTCCATCCTCACAGCATCTCTTTCAACTGAGACTTGTAACATGCAGGCTTACTTTTTTAGAAAAACAAGATGTTACAAAAAGTCTTACTTCACCGCTCTCTCAGTAAGTGTTCCTTCTGCCTATGGATTGCGGATGTCTGGTGTTAGCAGGTGCTGTTTCTGTGGCAAAACGGCCACAGAGTAAAGTGTATGACCAGAGGGAGCTGTCAAGTTTACCAAGCATAGGGATCAGCAGCATCTGTGGCAGGTTCAGTGGAAAGAAATGACACAAAGATTAGGTAGGTGATGTGTTGGTCTGTTAGAACCACAGAACCAGCTCGATCTTATCCAGAAGATCTGTAGAGGAAGCTCAGAACACAGCCCCTTTCTAAAACATCTAAGTATTGTAGAAAGGTTTTGGGTCTTTTTTATTTTATGAGATGCAGTGTCTGGAGAAACAAGCTTGCTGAGTGAGGACAATGGGGCTGCAAAAGGGCAGGACTGGATGGGGGCCTGGAATGGGAGGGGGAAAAACTCTGATAGATTTGGAAAGACTTGAGGTGAGGCAATGTAAGAACCCCCGTGCTTGACTGCCTGTTACCACTGCTTTTGTGCCGTTTTCGATGTGGAATACTTTGGCATCCTCCCGCGTAGGCCAAAAGGTGATGTCTGTGCCTGCTGCTCTTCAGCTAGGTAGTCACTATAATTTTCCTCGCAAAATGCCACAGTCATGTTTATTACCAGCTATACAGGGGTGTAATCTACTGCAGTGTTATATATACTATTTCTTATTATTTTATACTTTTATAGTTTACTGGTTTATACTATTATTTCCCTGTTACGCTGCATCTGACTTTAATAAGATTAGGGAGCTGCTTTAGGGGTTTTGTTCATGTAGAAAACACCAAAGTCTACATTTTTTTTTTTTTTTATTTTCCGAATTTTTCACGAAAAACTTTAAGGATACGAAAACAGGAACCGACTGTGGGCACACGTTCGTCAGCGGGCTGCTGGCGACTTTTTGCAGCAGTAATATTTTAGATGTCCACCAGAGGTCACTGCTGTGCTGCTAACGCCGCATCAGTTTGGCTGAGGCGCGTTTGTGACGGTCTAGAGGCGCCGCTCAAAACCAGGGGTTACAGGCGAGACTTTTCACGCCTTGGAAAGCAGGGGCTCACTGCAAAATCCGCTTATTCGTGTCTGAGAACTGTTGCCTTGTGTGTTCCTCTACCCTTTGATCTACAGGGTGGTTTCGCACAGTCGATACTGATCTACCGGAGGGCTGTTACATACTAGTTTTCCATCAGATGTATAGATCATACTGAGCTGCACTTTCGGAAATGAATTTTGATGTTCAGTATTTGTCATAAAAGCGTACTCAGGACACAGTCTAAGTATGTTCAAATGTCTTGTGGCAACGGTGGGTATAAGTTTCAGATGGGGCATTTAGCAGTCTGTCTTTTATTTATTTATTTATTTATTTAGTCTTTTCTTGCACGAATATACTAAAAACGTGGGAGGAAAAGGCTAAAAAAGCAAGCAGCAGAGCCGAACCTCCACTAAAGTTTCGTTTGTTTATTAAGCATCAAATGTATCATGTCTGCACACACGATGCCTTCAAAATGGGGACGGGATCTGGGGCAGCCACAGCTCTCCTTCCTGCGCCTCCTCTTCTGCATCAGAGGCCTGGTGCTGATATCATGGTTTGAAATAAGCTGGTATCAGGTAATGCTTTGTGGCCTTCAGCACCATCTGTGCGAGGAGATACAGGAATAATGGGGCAAACTGCAAAGTGTGATGACAAGAAGCCCTAACTTCAGGGTACTGCATCAGTAAGCCAAATCTGTAAGCTTGCATGTGAAAGGATTAATGTGTTACATGGCTCCACGCCTCACTTTATTATTTAGATCCTTATGTATGTTGTACAACTACATATATGCTGTTATTCGCTACAAGATACTCGGGCCTACTAATCTGATATATTTTAAGTAACTTTCATGTCCACTGTAATGGGAAAGTTATCAAAGTCATAGTTAATGTCAGCACCTTTCAAAGCCCTGAGTCAGTCCTGGATTTTTCACCTATTTCATAATGCACTGGAACTGCTGTAGTGCATCAAAGTGTACCCTTCAGTACTTCTAAGAAATGTACCATTTAGCATGTCTAACCCAACTTAATGAGAAAACCTAAAAATGCCAGTTACCACTCAAGTTATTCCCCCACATTCCTCCGTATTTATATATTTAGAGACAAAAAAAAAAAAAAAAAAAAAAAAAAAGAAGCAGACGTAAGAAGGATTTTTACCTTTTAGGAATGAATGGTACACACTATGCTCATGGAGGCGATTGCCATTTCATGAATACAGACTGGGAGGTAATTTTCTGAAAACTTCTCATATATTTCTTGAAGGAGACAAACTAAGAATTTATGCCCTGCTCAAGCCAATTCAGTGTGTCATATCACTGATAGGGGTTCACAAGTCAAGGGTCCCTTTGCATATTAGTAGGGTGCAAAAGGTCACTAGGCTTGAGGATTGGTGGTTACAACAAAGAGTTGTCTCTCCAGTCCTGAAAGTTCCGTCAGTATCATCTGGGAAATGCTCTCAGAGAGGCTGGATGTGTCTGTGTCATAGTTTAAGCCGTGCTGGTAACTCAGAACCATGCAGCTGCTCGCTCACTCCCTTTTGGCCCCCTTCTCCAGGTGGGATGGGGAGGAGAGCCAAAAGAAGGTAAAACCCAAGGGTTGAGACAAGAACTAAAGTATAATAATAATAATAATAATAATAATGAAAATAACAAGGGGAGAGAATATAAAACTAAAAAGGGAAGGGAAAAAAAGCCCCAATAAACACATGTGATGCACAATACAATTGCTCACTACCCGCTGATTGATACCCAGCCCAAACCAAGAAGTGGTCTGTCCTTCTGGGTAACTCCCCCAGTTTATATACTGGGCATGGTGTATGGAATACCCCTTTGGCTTGTTTGGGTCAGGTGTCCTGTCTCTGCTACCTTCCGGCTGGCAAAGCATGAAAGGCTGAAAAGTCCTTGATCAGGGTAAGCACTACTTAGCAACAACTAAAACACTAGTGTGTTACCAGCACTGCCCTCAAACTAAAGCCAAAACACAGCACTGCACCAGGATACAGCTACTAGGTAGGAGAAAAAGAACTGTTAGAGCTGAACCCAGGACAATCTGGCAGGCCCTGCTGCTGTCATCAGTTTAAAATGGAAGCTCACTAAGAGGTTACTGTAGGGCCCAATGTTGTCCCCTGTAGAGATGCCTGGGACACTAACTAGAAACAACTGGAAGCAGAAACACAGCAAGCCAGTGAAGTGGCTCAGTTTCAAGAACGGTACTGAAATTACGACGCACAAAGAGGCTGAAACTACTGTGCAGATGTAGTACACTCTGCACAGAGCCACCGACGGGCCGCTTTTGATGTAGGAGTCTCGAGAGAAACGGACACCCCGGGATCTGGGTTTAAAGAGATTTCAAAGGGGACGACGTGGCCGGAGGTGTGGGAGCAGAGAGGGTGTCTGCTTACAGAGCTTTCTGCGCGCAACCCGCTGGACTCAGTTCGCTTCGGTTTGCGAACAGGCACAGGTCTACCGCAAGGTGGCTCTGAGCAACCTCTATGGAGCTGCTCGGCGCTGGTCTGAAGCGGTTACTCGGTGGACAAGTAATAACCGGCAGCCTAAGCAAAATTAGTCTGAAAGGACTTGGGAAGATATTTGTGCTTTACTATTTAGGCTGTATTCGTTCACAGTGGGAAAATTTGTTCTGCTATTTCTTGGTTTACTGACGAACAGGTTCAAATGTGAGTTCAGCAATCATACGTTTCACATTGTATTAATTGTGAAGGATACACTCGAGCTCATGTTACTCTCCAGATCTAGTAGTCTAACCTACTTTTAATAAAGCTCCACTGAAAAAAACAAATCCCTGGAGATTCGTGGAAAATAAATACAAAATTGAAATACGAGGCTCGTAGGGCCATACAGTACAGCCCAGAAGGTCCTTGAGGAGGTCTGCTGCCTGCAGCAGGGTCACAAGGGAGCTCAGACCGGGTCTCTTGGGGTTTTGTCTCACTGGGGCTTGCAACCCTGCAATGATGCAGCCTGCATAGCCTCCCTGGCCTGGCAGCCTGCCCTGCTGCTTGGTTCTCCTCAGGGGAAAAGTGTTTTCCTTATAGTCTCTCTGAGCCGCCCGATGCAACTTACGCCCGCTGTCTGTCATCCCTGCACCGGGCATGCTGTGAGGATGTCTTCTCGATGACAGCCCCACAGGCGTCTGGCGCCCCCGGGCTGTACCTCCCCCAAGCTGCACCAGCTCTGGTCCCTCTGCACGCAGGGCAGGACAGCGGAGCAGCGTTGGACACCTGGGTGCCCTCACCCGCACTCGTTCCACTTCACTGATGTGTTTCCTCTCCGGGGGTGCCGGCACCGAACAAACTACCCGGGCGACGACCGGAGGGGGATTATCACCTCCCTCGAGCGCCTGGCCCCGCTCCTGTTCACACAGCACAGGACACGGCGGGGCTCCGCTGCACCGGGGCCGTGCTGGCCGCGCGCGGGCCACCGCCCACCGCGGCCCGGTACCTCGTTGCTGGCACCCGCGCTCCGCGGTGGCTCCGGCAGTGCCGGACTACTCTCTGTGCCGTTCACCCCGTGGAGCCCCGCGCCGCGTCCGCCCAGCGACACACGGGCAGCGGCTCCGCCGTCGGCAGCGCCGCGCCTTAGGCACGCGCCGCCCCGCCCCCACGCCGCTCCTCCCCACGTGGCCTCCCGGCACGAGCCGCCCGCTCCCCCCCCGCCACAGTCCGCCGCCGGCGCGCGCCGATTAGCATAACAAAGCCCTGCCCCCCGCCCACCCCTTTTCTCCGGCGCCCTCCAATGGGGGCCCGGGAGGTGCCACCCGCTGCGGGCGCCGCGGCTGCGCGGGCTATAAATAAGGCGGTTTACTGCCGCTGGCTTCACAGCGCTCGGGCCAGGAGCGAGGCCCAGGAGCGAGGCGCAGGAGCGAGGCGCAGGGGTGGGGCTGTCTCTCGGAGGTGCTGCCGCTAGCCTTTGAGCTGAGTGCGCAAGCTGCTATGACTCTGGAGGAGATTCCCGGACAGCACGCTTTGCCTACGGACCACGACTGGTACGTCCGGGCACTGCGGTGGGGACTCGGGGCGGCCGGTGGGGACGTGGCGTGCACCGCGCTCACTCTGCGCCTTCTCCCGTCCGCAGGATGCAGGGTGCTAGCAAGGCCCTCCACGAGCTGCTGGTGTCGGCGCAGCGCCGCGGCTGCCTCACCGCCGGCGTCTACGAGTCGGCCAAGCTGATGAATGTGTAAGTACGGCGGGCGGGTTAGGGGCAGCGCCCGGCCGAGCGCGGGAGTGTCAGCGCTGGCCGCGGGGCTCAACACGCCGCTCCCCTCTTGCAGCGATCCCGACAACGTAGCCTTCTGCGTGCTGGCCGCGGACGAGGAGGATGAGGGGGACATTGCTCTGCAGATCCACTTCACTCTGATCCAAGCCTTTTGCTGCGAGAATGATATTGACATCGTGCGGGTGAACGACTTGGCCAAGCTGGCTGCCATCGTGGGGCCCAGCGAGGATTCTGGGGAGCCGCGGGACTTCCACTGCATTCTCATCATGGTGAGTGTCGGCGGGAGCCGAGCTGGATGCTGTCCTCCAGTCCTGGGCTTGCGCTGCGGGAGTCCGTGTGGGGTGGTTTACGCTGCTGGTAGTGGGAACATTATCTGGGCAGGGAAAGGAAGGGGGGCTTGGCGCGCCGTACCGAAAGTCAGCTGAGTAGTAGCAGGAGGCCACACTTCTCGTAAGTGTGGATTTCCTCAGTTGTCCACAAGGGTAACATCACTGCTTCCTGCTTTGCCTGTGTCAGGACAGACAACCTGAAAGTGCCTTGCTTTCTAAGCTAGTGCTTCTGTAGACGTTGTGATGACCTCAGCTGGTGGGCAGCACTCATGGTGTGCAACTTCTTTCTCTCTGGCAGAACCCGAGTGAAGAGGGCTGGAAGGACCCAGCTCTAGAAAAGCTGAACTCTTTTTGTGAAGCTAGTCGAAATGTTAATGACTGGGTGCCGACTGTCCCCCTGCCTGAGTGATGGTGACCCAGTGCATCTGGGGAGGCCGAAACCTTTGTTGCATTCTCTACGTGGTATGGGTTCACCATTGTGCAACAAGCTGCTGATTCCATGGATTAGCCTGGTCAAGAGACTGGATTAAAGTCACTCAGACTGGCTTGCAGTGGGCTCTTACAGAGCAGAAAGAGAACAGCTCACCTCACTAGTGAGCCTCAGTAGGCTGCAACCGTGGAAAGGCTGACCTACCATGGAACTGAAAGAAGTATTGCAAGTTTCCTGGTCAAGTGGAGCTGTTTCAGAAGTCAGAGAGAACGTTGAGGGAAGTGGGCCAAAACTTTCCAGAAGGACTGGACAGAGTATTGTAACTAGGAGCTGTTCATGCTGTCTTCAAAGCACAGAAGGAAGTTTCAGTTTTGATGGACTACCTGGTTACTAAATTAGATTCCAAAGTAGACTTTAACAGGCCTCTTGGGTCACTCTGCAGAATTAGTTTAATAATGCAATAATTTCTATTGAACTATTTGCTGCTATTGAAGCTTTCATAATAAATCTTTTGACAATTAACTTCTGGGAGTGTCTTGCTTACTGGGTGGGGTAGCATGTCACTAAAATATCACTGATGTTTTGCTTGTGTGCTGTAGTCAAAGGTATACCTCACACTAATGGAGCTGTTGCTCAAATACTTTCCCTCTTGGGCCTGCTGAATGGAGAGCTGTGCTGCTCAAGTTGATAATTCAACCTTTCACCCTCTTGCAACAGCTGCTTATCGCAACAGCTTGCAAGACTAAGGAGCTGCATGCTTAATGAGCTCACTTATTGTAATAGGTGGTCTTTGTAGTCTAGTGGGGGAACACAATACATGGTAGAAACATGGATTTTTTGGAATATGGAGCTCCAGTAAATAGTATCATTAGTTCTTAAATATGACTCAGTAAGACTTGTTCAGAGCTGCAGTACTCCCCTTTGACAGAAGCAGTTTAAACATGATTGGGGGGGCCGGGGGGGAGGCTGCAAAACTCCTTAGATGTCAAATACATCTAACACTTGCTTTGATTCAAATGACATTGTTAAATCTAAAACTAGCTAATAGTGAATAAACATCACATCTGCCACAAGCTGCTCTCTGATTGCCATATGCTGTAACAATAGAAGCTGTCACTCCAGAAGCCAATTCTGCAAAACCTAATTGCATGGCAACACCAAATTCACTCCAAAACAATTTTAAGGATGGTGAGGCCTTTTTCAGAGATTCTGTCATGGGAAGTTAATATGAGTGAGCTTTTTCAGCCCTGTGTTAAAAGAGGAAAAAAAAATCACTCCCTCACCCCCTTCTTTGTGCATGATCTATATGTGCGCTCCAAGACTTGTTATTAAAATGGCAAAGTAGAGATCCCTTCTCCGGAAAGCAAGAAAGCTAGACTACTCACTTCCTCTATAGACACTAAAAATACTTAGTTATCACAATTACATTTCCTCTAGGCTGACTTGCAGAGATTGACAGGAGCACTTGCTGAAAAGTGGTCATTTCTACAGTTGCAGATTCTGGGAAGCTGCTTGCTCTCACTTTCATTGTTCCTGATAAGGGAAGTTCAAATTCAGCTCCAGCATTCCTGGAACACACTCCCTTCTACAAGAGGTGTCTAGCAGTGCTTGTCCTCCTATTACAAGAGGCTGTAGGATGGCAGCATGACCAGAGTTTAGGCTGAAACAAACACTGTAAGGGGCCTCAGACTTCTGCAAGCATTTCCTCTTTGCACTTCAGATACAGGATTTTCTGCACAGCCTGTTTTTCTACTTAACCTGAACTCATCAACTGGTGTCTGCTGTAGGACTTTGGGAAAAATCACACGGAGGAGCTAAGAGAATAAACAGCTTTTGCAGCTGTGATAACAGAAACTGCCTTCGAGGCAATTGCCTTGATATGTAGAAAATATCAGGTCTGGATGCTTTATTGTACATTTTTATAATTTTCCCTTAGCAAATGCAGGCTGCTTCATTTTCAATGGTTTTACAGCAGAGAAAAATATTTCCATTCTTTGCTTGGGGCCTAATCAGCACTCAGAGCCAAGAACAGATTAAAGTGAACTGTCCTGAAATCAACTTTTATGTAAATTGTAAGCAGTACTTTACAGCCTCAAGTGGTTTAAATAAAAGCCTGAGAAGGTGGAAGCTTTCTAGCATGTGTACAATTACATTTACAATTATGTATACAATTAAAGTATAGCAGAGAAGAAATGCAACCGATTTGTTGTCTGAGACAGTAGGCATAGATAGTTGTACCTGATAGGAAGTTTAAATTTCCAGCTTTTATGGAAGAAACACATCAAACTATGGAATTAATGAGGAGGCACCAAAATCCCTTTGTGAGGAGGTTGTGTCCAGTCCCTCAGCAGATGGGAGGCTGACCTTCGCCTCCTCAGTAGTCTTGTGAAGCTGTAAGTTGTGCCTCACAAGAGGTGCATAATTTCTTATTTTAGTGATCCATACAGTTCTCCTAAAATCCCTTTTGGCTCAACACAGATCCACTGTAACATGAATAGTATTAAACTTGAGTTAGCCTGCAAATGTTATTAATACGACTTTGCAGCCAAAGGCAGCTGTAACTTGCAAGTTATGTGTTGCTACAAATATCTGTAATGATCAACACTACTTAATGTAGCAAAAATTTAGCAGCTGGTATCTCCTGATACAAGTGGACTTCATCTTTATGTGCTCAGATACCTAACTGTGGAAGGATCTGTGTGGTTGTTAAAGATAGGCAGTAGAATTGGGTGTTCCTGGCTGCTGTGGGGACAGCTGGCCAGGAGATGCTGGTCAGCTCACCAGATATCTGGGGTGTTTTGTTAGGTATCTGAGGGATCTGGAGGGTGAGGACAGCATCCTCTGTGTCTGCGAGCACGAGCTCCTGGACTTTCCTCCCCAGGAGGCATAAGTGCCCTGGCATTGGGACTATGGGTTAGAAGGGCTGGCACAGGCTGCTGGAAGCTTAGATGGTGTGCTTGCATCCCAGCTGTGCAGTGTGGCCTTCGCGGGCTAGCGTGCTCTGTGCCACATTGGGTCACCTCTGGGGACTTTGGGAGGAGACTGAGGCTGAGTAAAGGTGGTTCCCCAGAACACAGGCCAGCCTAGTGACACAGCACGAGGTGCAGGACACAGAGCACAGTCGCAGGGCAGTGATGCTTTTGCCTTTGCTTCTTGAAGGTCTCATTTCTGTCAAGCCAGTAACTTCTTCACCACTAGGTGATCAAGTGTGTTTAAGTACTATAATTGTAGACATATGTGTTGTGCTGTCTATATTTTCTATACTTCTAAGCACTTTTTTTTTTTTCTTATGAAGTGATGAATAAAGTTTCATTTAATTTTTTTTCAGCAATGGGCTTACATTTCTCTGCCTGGGTATCTATTTCACCATCTAATAGTGCTGACTGACAGGAATTTCCACTCATATGCTGTTTCCTTCTCTTAATGTTGTTTTCTTCTTGTTACACTTCTCTGCATCAGTTTACTTTTCTCTGTCTTGTGGTTATAGATGGTAAAATTCTCTTCAGGTGAATTACTCTTTTCAATGAATTAACTATCTTATCATCTTATCAGGATATATATGCATACTGCCACACAGAATGTAGTTGTAAACAGTGCTGTTGTAAACTCTGGGCTGTTGAGTCGCAAATACAAAAAGGAAGATAATAAAAAGCACATTACAAAGAGGCAGGCAAACTGCTGCATGGAATAATGTTTGCATAAAGTCTGTACATGTGCTAGATGATCTGCTCAAACAGCATTTGTAGCGCTGGATGCTCAGTGAAGGGAAGCTGACATGCCTTCTTTGCAGCTGTACAGTTCTGCAGACTGGTGGAGTTTTCATCACAGGTGGAGGCTGTGTGAATTAATGTATGCTCAACAATCTTTGCAAAAATGCTGGTAGCGGAAACATGCCATAGCACTGTCTGACACATAAGGGATACCTGCCTCATCTCAACAAATCTGTTAACTCCAGCTCTGGCATTCCCTGTCATCAGAAGGAGAGAGCAGTGTGTGCCCAGGTTAAACCATGGCAGGTATACAGACAGCCTATTACTATTGGAAGCAAATGATATCATGTGCATGAGCAAGAGGGACATGTGGAGAAGGATGTGTGAATATTGTATTCCTTGCAGGAACACATATTGTGGACAGCTGTGCTCATGCCTGTGCATCCGCAGGACCTCACTCATTGTAAGCAGCAGTGGCAGAAACCCAGTTTAGTGGAGCGATGGAGCTGTTCAGACAATGCATACTCCTTGCCAAAGCCATTACTTCCACAGGTTTTTATGAAAACTGCTTCTCATTCCTGCGCATTCCTTATCCATTTCATCATGGCAGGTATGATTTGCTCACTTTGTAAAGTCTGAACATGCAGTGGTAGGACATTGGAAAAGTGGAGTTAATGCTTTGGGTGTAATTATTTCATACTGAATGAGCAAATTGTTCTATTCTCCTATTGGTCTTCATTGTCCTGCAGTAAGATGCCCTTATACACAGCATTAAGAATAATTCAGAATACTGGGGTATATATGAAGTATTAATTTGTATGTATTGGTATCTTTAAAAGTATAATCAGAGCCCAGACATACCAGTTGTAGTTGCTATAAAATATCCTCCAATCTCCCACTGCTTGGCATATGATCATTTTGCCATGCTTATTTTCTGATTTTTATCCATAGAAAAAATGGATTTATTTTCTTCTGTGTATCTAATCCTCTCTTTAGAGCTAACTTTTCTTTGAAATCATGACTTTGAAAAGTTATTATGTGTGCACGCTGCTGATTCAAAACTAGTTTGTGCAACTTCTTTTTTTCCTGCTTTGGAAAGATACCTACAGAGATATATGTAACAAGAGGTTTACTGACTGATTTAGTATTTCCTTCCTGCCACCCTCTTTTCGAGAAGAGCTGCTGTAGCTCTCTGTAGAAAGTCCCACATGCTACAATCCATTGCTGAATAGTGATAAACAAAAAACACCCAAGATGAATTCCGGTATCAGAAGCAATTTTTACTGTCCTACCACCTAAGTGAAGAATTTTCAGAATGGTGAATTTAAGGTTTGCTTCCTACTCCCTGTCTTGAGGCACCTAAGATACAGCAGCCTAGCTTTCACATCCTACTGAAGCTAGCAGAAAACAGTGGTGCTCTGTAATTTCTGTTTAAATACCTAACCAAATAACTAAGGCACAAAGTATTAATTTGTCTTCCAGAAACAAGGCACTTCAATTAGATGCCTACTATGTACATTCAGATACCTATATGCTCAGCTGTGAGCCCAGAGACAGAACTCTCCAACCAGCTTACTTAGCTGCAGAGCCATAAACCTACATACCAGACTGGGCTTTACTCTTCTGCTAAAGAACATGTAAGTGGAGCACAGCTCCATAAGTGGTTTTGCATGGATTGGTTGAGCGGCTGAAATGAACCTGTGCATCTTTGCCTGCTAACCTGCTTTGGTTCACATGGTAGAACAGAGTTGGAGCATGCAAACAGGTTTTCTCTTGGAAGAAACTAAGCCAGAAGACATACTCTAAGGAACCAGCTAGTGCTTTCCAGCTGCTATTGAGCATTCAGTCCACGGGACCACACTTTAGGTACGTACAGCACAATTATTTGCTGATTAAGAATAAATAGTCATTTCTTGGCAATAAAAGAAGAGGAATACATTGGCCTACTTTTCATAAAAGAAGAGATTTTAGTGTAGTACACATACCAATTTGCTTTAAACAATTGCATGCTCTTGAATTAACAGGGTTAAAAATCTGCTTTGGCAGCAGCTTGCTAAACTTAATTGTGTCTGAGGCAAGAAGGATGAATGGGACTATTTCTAGAAGTGATTGCCAAAGGCTTTTTTTTTGTAACAGACCAGCACTGCCTAACTGGCAGTGTCAGGACAGTTTTGCCTGGCCGATTGCCTTTGTGTCTGAGGAGCAGGTGGCTTCATGGGCCATGCATGGTGATCCTGCCTCACTATCATGCCAGCCCATAGGACAGTAAGGCCACCATGCAGGCCAAAGCAGGGGGTGTCCCCAGCACAGAACCTGTCCTCTTCAGTTGCCACTCATTGTGTGGCTGGACTTTCTTTGTATGGAGCACAACCTAACATGCAGATAACTTCCAGATGCATAAGAATGAATAGGAATGTACCCCAAAGGCAAATACTAGATTGAGATCTGAATCACTGGATTAAAATGTTACAAGGTCACAAACCATTTAAAAAATACAGGTAAGTGCAAGATGATCCATCTTGTGTGGTAGGAGGTGATAGCTACTGAATGGGAGAATGTGAAATCTTGTTCCAATGCTATTGTCCATCTGTGGTGTACAACATCTCTATGCTCTAAGGTGACCTGCGTTAGAAACAAACTCCTTACTGAAGGTTGTTCTTCTGCGTGTAAAAGTTAATGCATCTAAAGAATCCATGCTGTTGCTATAGGTGGTTTCATGCTGTTGAAGGCACGTTTGTGGAAAGTGAGCAATGAAGTGAAAGCTAGTTGGATGCAGTTAAAAACAGAAGGATGGTGAAATACTTCACTTTTTCCAAAGTACCAGTTGTATCCTTTACTAATACAAGTGTTTTCTGTCTCACATAGTGCTCTGTTACTGTAACCCTATGAAGTCCTACAAATAAACTGTGGAGGAAGAAACCAGTAACAAGCTCTGCATGGTTTGTGCTAAATGACTGTGTTAGTCAGATGTTACCTGTCCTGGAGTGCTGCAGATGTTTGGTAGATGAGCTTGTCCTGTCTGGGGTAGGAACCACTCACCCCACTGATGCCTCAACTTTGCATAGATCACTGCTTCACCGTGTCAGACGAAGCCACAGATGCTTGGTAGTTGTCATGGGTTCAGCAGTAGCAGTCATTTTTTCTCCTTCTTAGTGGCTGGTGCAGCACTCTGTTTCTAACTTTGAGCCTGAGAACAGTACTGATAATACCAATGTTTGTAGCTACTGCTTAGAATGTTTACAATTGGTCAAGGACTTTCTG